>JAQFYR010001224.1:0-10484 GCA_034694985.1 Campodea silvestrii
GCTATCACAGAGTCCACAGACCCAGTGGACGCTGGCTGTATAGTTATATACAATTATATGCAATATTATGAAATCATACACATTTTCACCAAATGAACCAAATACATTATTATGTTCGTTTCAGTGTCATATAATAATTTACAGAGTGCATTCCTTCACTTTCAGTGGTAATTTAATTGTAGCGAATTCGTGCACTTTAAATTAGCGCTTTCGTACATTAACTTATAGCGCTTTCGCGCGTTTTTAAGTTAGTGCTTTCGTATATTCAATGTATAATAGTAGCGCAGTCGTTCTGTCGTACGTTATACACAGTCCAAACTACACGGAAGCTCCCGAAGCTGGAGGAAAGCCGTGAAGTTCAATGTTGTCTGGACAACTTTCGTCTGCTGTTTTTCCGTCTGCTTCAGGCCAATAGAAAATCTTCCGAAAATTAAATTCAAATGTAGCATCCAAATAATATTTACCCCCCACATTTACACACAAAATAAAACCATAAAAACCCGAGCTGCAACAGCTTTTCTGTGTCTGTGTAATAAAAATAATTTCTAAAACCGCCCACTGACAAAGTTGTATCTACGGACTTGCGCCCCCCCTTCAAACAAAAACATGGATTTACGCCAATGGGGGCTACTGTTGCACCGACACGTAAATTCCGTAGCGGAGCTAGGGAGCAAACAGGGGTTACCATTTTCGGAAGATTGGAAGATTTTGCTGTGATTTTAATACTTATCCAAGTTCAAAATCATTAAAAATACGGAAAATAAATAAGAAACTTCGTCTATAACTCGTTCCCGTTCAGTTAGTGAGAAGTAACTCTTATCCCTTTATTGATAATCGAAATAATTTTAAGTGAATACTTCAATGCAACATATTAAGGACCTCTATTTTCACTCTCAATTTAAGTTCAGCTAATGTAAAGTGCCGCTTTGAATGCATTCGAGGCGCTTTCAAGTTTCAACACATTTATTACAAGGGCTGGTTCCAGGGGAGGGGCTACCCCCCCCCCCTTTGGGATCTTCGAAAAAAAAAAAGAAAAAAATAAATGAATGAAAGATGCAACGAAAGGGGAAGAGTAGCAAAATAGGAGATAAAAATAAGAAAATGTGTTGTAATTGACAAATAATTCATTCAAAATACGGTACTCGTTATTTTTAATTAATTATCAATTTAATGTTTTTGTAAAACACAAATTGTCGCTTCACTATTTTTATTACAATCACTTTTTAGCATGTTTCAGGGCCAATGGTCTCATCAGCAGAAAAAAAGATGGAACAAAAACAACAAAATGCGAACACAAAATATCACCATAAACAGAGCATAACACTGCAATGTACTACTACAAACATTTATTTATCTTGTTAGCAGTGTTATGCACTGTCTATGGTGATATTTTGTGTTTGCTCCCGGATTTTGTTGTTTTTGTTCCGTCTTTTCTCCTGATGATGGGACCGCATTGACCCCGAAACATGCTAAAAAGTGATTAATGAAGCAGAGAACCACGATTTGTGTTTATACAAAAACATTTACGTTAGCGCATATGCTAATGCTCAAAATTAACTGTTGATAATTATCAATCCTTATATCTGTATTTTAGCAAACTTTCTGTATCTTGGTAATTATCGTATTTATTTTGTGGGATATTTTGACAATATTAAATATAAAGGATATGTATGGCCAGTTTGGTCACGTCACCCATAACCTCGCTTACATAATTTTAATTATTTTTAAAACAGCATTATTGTTATCGTTATTTTTCAAATAAATTGTTTCTATTTTGGGTAATACAGACGTTATTTTTGCAAAATTTTGTTCACTTTTTTTTGTAGTCAGCCGGAGTTAAGGGGTGGAAATCCTGAAATTATATTTTGCCAAAATAGCCCGTAATGCCCCGTACCCCCCCCCCCCCTCTAATTTCACGTGAATAATATACTCAACCCAAGCACAATCGCTGTGGCTACATCTAAATAATGTTCTCATTACGTTAATATATTCATTGGATTCGCCCTCCTGGGCCCTGTTAATTACGTTTATTTGTAAATATGCACTAAAACGCAGTTAAATATTCATTGAGTACGCTTTAGGAACATTCAAAGCGCCTGAAGAGTATTTAGGCGCCTATTGTATTAATATCTCGAATACAGTATTGAAATATCACCAAAATAATTATTATATTTCTGCAAACTAACGAAGCGATTGCCGACTTTTTGTCTTTTTCCTCAGCAGGGATTTATCTAGATTCTAGACCCCCCCTACGGGAGGTATTTACACCCCCAGGAATTGTACACCAACCCCTCCTATAAAGTTCATGAAAAACACTCCCTATAGGGGGGGATGTTTGCACAAAGTCATAGGTATACAATAATTTTTGATACAATGCATTACTTAAAATCTCATTATAGAGTTTCTACATATTTCTGTTAAAAAATATAACTTTTATTTTTCAAAGTTTTACAGCAAAACCCCTCTCCAAAAAATCTTCTCACAAAATAATATGGGCTGCTCTACGTTTTATCAGGTATTCTATGGTGACCGCGTTCATGGGCGTAAATCCCGGGGGAGACGGGGTACATGTCCCCCCCAATATTTTCAAATTTAAAATAAAAATGATATTAACAATCTTAATGAAATCTGAGATTTCATATACAAAATTCCGAAAAATGTTCCCCCTCGCTTTGCTCGGGTTTATTTTAGCTACGTTTGTCACTATATATTTTCTAATTTATAACTATATTATAAAAGTCGTTGAACACTTACGAGAAAGCTTGGAAATAATTCATAAAAAAATCAACCCCAACATTACAGCTACCGGTAATTTAAATGTCATGTCCTAAACATATTTCTAAGTAAGCTTTTCTTTGGACATTGCAGTTTGTTATTTCTCGCACTATACACTACAAATGTGTGGAAGTGCATTATTTTTCTATTTGGACATCTTCTGTCAAAATCTCCCTGAAGGGCAAATATTTGAAGTATTACTAGAATTCAAAATAAGAGGATAAATTTCTGATTCATTTCCGTATTTTTATATGGTATTTAATCTTCTAATAGTATAGTTGCCTTTCTGATTTTATTCATATTGCACATTTTCAATTAGAATAAGGAAAATATTTTATTGCATGTAAACTACTATTTATGTATAATCTTACATTTTTTTTTGTTTTATGCATGTTACAATTTAATCGTCCACATTTTAAAAATTATCTTTATTTCATACATTCAGGCTTTTATTCACGTTTTACAATATAAATTAGAAGAATAAAAAGAAAAAAAGGGGGGGAAATAAGAAAATTTGCAAAAGATACTTGAAAGTAGTCTCAATTTAGCATATATTTACGCCAAAAGACTTTGAATTTTCGGCGTGTTGCTGCGCTCGGACTCTCCGTGTCTATAAGATAATAATAAAAAAATCAGAAACCACCTCCTATCAAAGTCGCATCTACTGATTTGTGCTCCCCCTCCCCCAACTGAATGACGGTTTTTCGCCAACGACCTCGGTAGAGTTTCCATTTCTTAATCATGCGAATTGTACAAAAAACTCTCGAATACATATAAAAGAATCGACCAGCAAAACACCCCCCCCCCTGTAATTTTGAACACCCTCCCCCCCTCTTTGAAATTTCCAGATAAAACACTGTTCCTCAGAGAAACAATTTTTTAACGATTATCGGCAATACAGTCTCTACAATATTGTCAATGATTAAATTGATTAGTTTCTAAACTGAAGCAAAAATTACTGTGATTCATTTACCTCACTGTGTCACACCAAAGTAAATACTGCAGATCTCGGTTATTTCTGCTTTATTACATTAACTGTGATCGTTATATACGCCTCCAGAAACCTTGTTTATTATTTCTCTCAAAATAAGTAAAAAAAATACTATTAATAATAAACACCAACACACATTGTCCAAGGTGTTGGTGTGGCGAAGCATTTTCCATTGAGTTCGCCCCCCCCCCCCCGGGGCGCTCCAAAACCTGACTACACCACTGTGTAGATTGATATCAAATATTGCTAAATTTATTGTATTTTTGTCATTGAAGCAGGCTGGCTACTTTCCCCGCGCTTTTACTGTTGTGTCGTTCATTGACTGACAAACACCATTTTACAGCACCATCATAAAACCCCACTTACAATACTATTTGTCCTTGATGAAAATTTTGTACGCGAGGGATGAAACCAACAATACGACGTCAATATATACGGTACACAATAAGAAATGCACAGCAAGAGATTTAGGGTTCCAGTGATTTAAGCGGTCATAAAAAGTTCTACCGTATATTATTTTGTCATTTTACTTGATTGTGATTAGGAAATTAAAGAGAAATTTTTGAAAAATTGTGTTAGAGCATTTCCGTTTGTGGTTGGCATGAGAAAACCGATCGATGCACAGATAAAGGCTGATGTACATCATGTGAATATACAATATAATAATGTTGAAAGTATTTGTTTGGAGGTCATACATGATTATGCCGAAAGATTTATCAGTGTACACCACCACTTTAGCTGTATAAGAAATCATCTTCAAAATAACAAATAAGAAAATAGTGTAAAAATACCTAAATTCCTGAATGTAGTATTATCAAAAGGAGAATTCAAATGCGAAAGTTAATACGGTATAAGGAAAAAAACGTATTTCAAATATTATATTTTATCTATAATTCACATGTGCATTAATTTGACTTCAATTTCGTTTTCACATTCATAATTTTATTATTATGAAGTTATGAAGTTCTATTTTTACATTTTCGTCACTTCCTTTCTCATCCTCCTGTCTTATTGTATTTTCGGAGTCCTCTACATTCTTTCAATCAAAAATTGAGGCTGACGATATCTCTTCTGCTCACCTCAATATTTGAGGATGAGAATCTCTATTTCGAAGCTCACCTCAAGAACATTTTATCTGTTACTGTACTCATTTCAACCTCACCTCAAAATTTGAGGAAGAGGACATATGTTTCTAAACTCAATTCATGACTTCTTTTTATACTGTTGTCCTCATCTCGCCTCACCTCAATAATTGAGAATGAGAACACCTGTTTTCAAACTATTTTCATGTACTTTTTTTTCATCATTGTCCTCATCTCGGCCTCACCTCAATAACTGAGGGTGAGGATCTCTGTTTTCAAACTATCCTCATAGAACTTTTTCGAAAGTTATCCTCACCTCGGCCTCATCTGAATAATTGAGGATGAGGAACTCAGTTTTCAAACTATTCTCATAAACTTTTTTTCAACCGTTATCCTCACCTTGGCCTCACCTCAATAATTGAGGATGAGCACACCTATTTTCAAACTATTCTCACGAAGTTTTTTTCGATAGTTGTCCTCACCTCGACCTCAGCTCAATAATTGAGGATGAGGACATCTGTTCTCAAACTATTCTCAGGAACCTATTTTTCGATTGGTGTCCTCATCTCGGCCTCACCTCAATAAATGAGGATGAGGGCCTCTATTTTCACTCTCAACTCAGGATAATATTTTAAAGCGGCATTCTCACCTCATCCTCTCCTCAAAAATTGAGGATGAGGACAATTGAGAATGAGGCCTGGCCTCGTGAGACCAGGCCTCATGAGAACTCCCACCTCTGGTAACCAGGATAAGCAGCTTTCCAATTTATAAATAAAACTGAAAGAGTAAGTCTTCTCTATATAATAGGGTGACTATATTTTAAGAAATCGTAGACGGGACATTATAGATTTTAATTTGAAAAGTAACTGCAGAATACACTGTAGAGACTCACAGGCGCGAATCAAAGTAAAATCGTAAAAAAAGTGCCGAGCGATCAAGCGAGGGCCAAAATTTTATATATTTTAATGTAAATACTGTAAAATATACATTTTTAATGCGATTCTTAAGCCGATTTCAAACTGTTCACCAGGCTACATTTTCCTTCTTTTTTTCGTTTTTCCTATACATTATGGGAAGGGGACTTCTAGGCAGCCATGAAAAATATCGAAAGGGGGTAAATGTGGTCCATTCACTGTCTGAAATGCGTCATTACGATTTTTGAAGGGAAAGTCTATCCAAGACATATACAAAAAAATTAGAAATTGTACAAAAATAGCACCCGAGCGAAAAATTTTACGTTTCGAGCAGAATGCATGCAGATTTAATACGATTTTTCAAGAACAACCCAAGAAAAGTAGAGAAATTTCGACTTTTTACGCAATTTAATGTTGTAATAAGTTTTTTTGGCATTGATTTTTAATCTTTTTCCAAAAACGGGACAAACAGGTGTCACTTGTAGTGGCCCTACCTGGGACACCTCAATATAGACCTAAAAAAACGGGACAAACCCGTTTAAACGGGCCGACTGGTCACCCTACTATATAAGATAATTGGAAACAGTCACTGACTTTGAGGTCCCCCTCTAGATACGTTTTAATATGATCATCATTATTACTGTTTCATGAAATTCGAAAAAATGTCAATTCTGAACTTGATTTGGTGGAATAAAAGTTAAAAGAACAGCATCTCAATATTATAGCACTTATAGCTCAAATGCTGCACGGACGCAGATTCGCATAATGCCAAGCAATATGTATAGCAATATTTCGAGCCGAAAAATTGAAGTAAAATGATCGATGCACATGATGCCAAACTACGGGTGTGGCGAATAAAGGTTTTGCAGAATACTGAAGGGGAGACCAAATAATAACTTTACTGAACATTTTCAGAATATTGATTAATGTGGAATACCAAAGTTAATATTAGGTGCCGAATACCGAAATATAAGCAGTAAATGTAAAACCGAACCTGAATTTCGTATGTCAGAAAATCATAACTGCCTCCTTATTTAATTTCGTTTCAACTCCCTGGTTATACAAAAGGGCGAATATCAATTGCGTCAAATTGAAATATTTTCGATTGCGCCACGTATCATTTGCGCTAAGCTTAAGAAGGCATTTTGTATCATTTGCGCCGTTTTTCATAGTATCAATTGCGCCAGATATATAAAAAAAATGATAAGCAGTAAATTTACAGACATCTAGAATGTGTTTTCATTTTTTTAACATTTGAAACTCTTTGACGCTCAACTATTCACCTATTCTTACATTATAGTGAGGTGATTATGTTCAAGATCTTCAAAAACTACAACATCGTTTTCTTTTTTTAACATTGCAGGACACGATTTCACAGTACACCGATACGTTGAGGTTTCACCGCACTTTGATATTCTGGCTATTCTAAACCTGTAACCGTCTATTTCAAATCCGCAGTTACCTTTGTTCGGTGTAATTGTTGTCTCCATTATAAATAAAATATAATTATTATCAAACTGTATGAAACTCACGTTAAAAAAATAAAATACTATAAAATCACTGGTGATAAACATGTGTTTAATTTCATACTGAATAGAAGTACTCGATGTGTATTAATAAGTCAAGTACAATTTTATGACATCTAGCTAAAAAGAAAGAAAAAAAAATTAACGCTACGTTAATTTGCAGTGAGAGGTGTTGTATACTGTTTGACTGTCATTCTGCCAACAGATTGTGATAATATGCAGTAATTATAATAATATTTTGATTTTAGTGATACAATATGGTATTATATGAAAAAATAGTTTCAAAATTGCGGAATGCAACTTGTAATTTAATAATTTTATACATATGCTGGAACATCGTATAAGAAACAAATAAGATATACGTATATTTAGAATGACGTATGATAACATTGAAAATATATGATTGTTTATATATGAAAAAAAAAATAGGTGGCGCAAATGACATGCTTATATTGGCGCAAATGATATATATCATAAGACTCAAATGACATATACCATATGGCGCAATCGATGCATTACTTTTGAATTTTGGCGCAAATGATGAACTACGAATCTCTATATTGTTGCTCCACAGAAGCATCAAGTTGAGTATTTAAGGTCATAGCAAGAGAGTTCTTCTTCACTGATGCTGGGTGTTGTAGAATCTCCTATTACAAGAATTGACGGATTTACGATTTTCTGTTCCTTTTGTGCTGTTGGCGGTAATACTGACGCTTTGGGAGATGACCGCGAAGAATTTGAAGGTGGGGGAGGGGTGACACCAGAGGGGTTACCCCCCATCGGAGGTCTGCTCACCACATCGGGGGAATTTTACCAATCGTCAGAGAAGGCAAAAAATAATTGAAAACAAAAAAAATGTGTACTTAGAAATTCAAGTTTAGGGAATGCAATCGATTATTACCGACGACGTAATGACTTGAATGTCGATTAATTGAAAGTATGAAGTCAATTTTTTGTACTGTAATTTTCAACGCTATGATACCTAAAACAACGATTAATGCATTGTTTTATACCAGTCATTTTGAAACTATACGACGGCATAGTAACTATAGAATCGATAACGATTCATTAAAAATGTGACGTCGATTTTGACGATAAAAACACATAAAATGACTTCTTACTGTACTTCTGGGGCGTCGATCTTTTCGAAATTCTGACGACACAATTACAGAACAGACAATTAATTCATACAATATCAATCGTTTCGATATTCCAATGACGGAACGATAATAGATATTATTTTGTTCAAAGTGCAGCGTCGATCTTGTGGATTTCCGAAGTCATAATAATGGGATTGACGATATATTTAAAGTATCATAGTGACGATCCTCTTTTTGATTCTAACAGAAAAGTAAATAAAAAGATTTTTTTCTAGCATTTCTATATTCTATTACATTATCAATAATACTGAAACTACTAAGATAACGATTCAACTGGTACAGTATTATTTTTGCAGAATTTCATCAACTTATTAGTATCACGATTTATTAATGGAGTGGAGTCCATCTTTCTTCCATTCTGACGGAATTATAGCAAAATCGACTATTTCATGGTATGACACGCACCATTTTAAAATGTCGAAAATACAATAGCTAAAAAGATTATTTTATATTTTTTTTGTTTCTTACAATCACGTCTCCGGGCTTACATGTATCTGGAATTTTAAAACGTAAGAACTGTACAAGACAATTTATTTAAAATACAACAGAAAAATATCAATTAGGTTTCAGTCAATACTCTATTACTCTAATTTTTATTTTATTTCTTGAAACAACAATGCCTCCCTCGTGTAATATACATGTAGTTATGCATCGCAGAGGTGGGACTTATCGACGTCACTCCCCTCCACTCCACTCCAGCAGTAGCTCAAAAATAGCACTCCGCTTCCACTCAACTCCATATGCAAGCCTGATAATAGCACTCCACTTTCACTCCACTCCAGTGACAGGCATAAAACAGCATTCAATTCCAACTCCGCTCCGGTCTGAAGTACAAAATATGACTCCACTCCAACTACTCTCCAAAGTCGGAGTGTGAGTGGAGTTGGAGTGGAGTGCACTACAACTAACTTGCCCTACCATGCACCAATAATTTTTTTATTGCACAAACACATAAATAATTACAAAAAAGTAATACTGGAACTTATATTTTCATGTATCGTTCCATTTAAATTATGTAAATTAGAACGTAATATTTTTTCGAAATAACTCCACTCACACCCACTCAAATACATATCTCCACTCCAACTCCACTCCGATGTAAAACACAAAACAGAACTCCGCTCCGACTCCACTCCGGACTCAGGAACAAAATGCCACTCCAGTCCAACTCCCCTCCGAAGTCGAATGTGAGTGGAGTTGGAGTGGAGTGCTGCATCTCGCGGAGTGGAAACGGAGTGTAGTTTTCCCACCTCTGATGCATTCAAACTAATTTACCGTTCGTAGTTCGGAAGCTCAATTGCAGAACTGACGTATAATTTCCAAATAATTACTTATCCTGAACACTGAATGCATAATTTGTGATCCGAAAAACTACAAAAAAGCGCTCCCGCTTCGTTCGAGTTTTTATATACACTGGCACATTTTTTATATAGATTTTAGTATTTCAATGTAATTGTGTCTGAATTTACAATAATATTGGTCTGAGAATAGTTTTCTGCGACACATAAATTACGTGCTGTTGACGCAACTCATGTATTATATTATTTCCGATGCAGAATGAGCCAAAAAAAATATTGTGTGATCTAGAAGCTAGCAAAAATTTCGGTAATTCACTTCTCAATGTTAGAATGTCCTTGAATAACTTTGATACAATCTTATAGTGAAAAATATAATATAAAAATAATTCTTCTTCACGTAGGGCCTCCATAAACTTATTTCTTGATGGCCTTCAATGAATCTCCCGTTGGTATTGAGAAACTTCATTTCAGAAGATCAGACCTCATTTAAAAACTGCATTCGAAAGTATAAAGAAGTAATTCACCCCTGTTTTCCATTACGATTATTGTGTTGTATCTCCACGAACGACTGACTCGTAATCGACCATTTCAACTTTTATATAAGAACCGCTCTACTTTAATACACGGGCAGCTCGACTTGACACACGAGACGATCAATTATAGAGCCCCTCGACAGTCTCACTACGAGACGACGTCGAAACTGAGATTTTGTAAGTGGAAACGAGACCGAAATCGTTA
>JAQFYR010001225.1:0-10476 GCA_034694985.1 Campodea silvestrii
CAGACTGTATCACAACGTTTCTGTTGTATTATTAACAAATCAAGGAATAAAGCATTCCAAGTTTCATTATTCATACTATGTGAAGATGTGTCATTATTGTAGAGAAAATCGTAACGTTGTGCACTTACCTTTCGTGAGTCTATAATAGGCCTGCTTTTTCCGACATTTCTGTGGGAGGGAAAACGAAGATCAACGAATAGCAAACAAATTATAAAACAATAAAACAGTCACCGTGCTCCAATGCACTTGACATACTGTCGTTCCCCCTCCCCCAGAACTATTTTGTTACAAATAGGCTACATTATGAGGATACATTTTGATCAGGTTTTAGATCCAAATAAGTTATCTACTAGACTTGGAAACGGTGCTGTGATTCGAATTTTGCGGTGTCTCAAAATAAACTGGAGTAACACAATTAGGTCCTATCATTCCATTACAAATTGCAGCAATATTGTTGGAGCAACCCACTTCATCACTGATTGAAAGAGTAGCAGATCGACCGAGGAGCATTGGGGAAGGATCTGCTAAACATATAAAAAAGGCAATTTACTGATGCTCTCGCTTGAGTGAAACACGAAATATGTAGCATAGATCCATATAGAATAGAGTACCCAAAAATGATCTGGGGTAATCACCGATCTATCTAAAAGTGAGGTAAAATAGCATTTAACGTGTGTAAGATAAATTATGTCATGGAAATGAAATATTAGTTTGACATGATTACACAGGACCGTTTAATTCGCGTAGTCGGCACTTAGCCTAGTCAGCATCTCATATTTTTATTTTCGTCGTCGCTTTACCAATTTTTTTTTACAGTTGTGAAAGACGGCGGGAAGCATTTGAAAATAGCCCACATTGACGATGTTTTACCCACTGGGCTATTTGGAATCAAATTTGACGTCAAATAAAAAAAAATCCTACACTGACTAAGCTACGTGAACTGAACCTGACTACGTGAACTGAACGTTCCCAATGCACTTACAGAGTAAATTACCGGAAGCAACGCTGGCATGAAGTTGAGCTTAATATTTTCTATAAAATATATAGTGCAGCATGCGTTAAATATAAGCGTTCTAAACACTTCTGTTATTTTATTCCAAATGCACTTCCTGTTTCTTTCTCAGGTGAAAGCAGTGAATCGAGTCCAAGTTGGGCTTCTGGTTGTAGTTTTGGCAGTACATCGGCTACTCCTAACAGCACATTAGACCAGGATTTCGCATTTGACTTCGGGAGACGATGTGACCTTGCTGTTCGTGATGACAGGCTACTGTCACCTAAATATAGGGTAAGTAGAATCAGTGGAAATATTGTAAATAGATAAAAGTCATAGTCAGACTGGTTGTATAGCGAAATCGTTTGATTAAAAAAAATTTGGTCAGATGAAAATTTACAGACCCTGGGAATTTTGAACAGGAGTGATGATTAATTGATATGCACTGTAAGAAATGACAAACGATTACCAATTGCAAAAGTAAGTAATAGAGGTATAACTTAAAATATGAAAAATAAATAATCTACTCGAAATTGCTTCTACGAACCTACGAATAGCCATTAAGTATAATGCATTTCAAAAAGGTTATTGGAATAGCTAATTTTTGGCGACAGAAAATATAAAAAAAAATAAGAAAATAGTATAAGAATGAATCCACTTCAGAAATGGTAATTGTAATTACTGTTATTATGGAGTTTATGTATATTAACAGATTAATAAATAATACATATATTAATGAAGCAGATTTTATATTTTACTTTTGCATTCAGAAAGTTCCCAGTTTTATTTCAAGTCCTGTACTGGTTATTTTGAGCGTTGAAGCGTTCTATACGACATAATTAGTATACCTGATAGTTTATAGGTATTGAGTATGCTGCACATTCAGAGTTTTTGTCAGAAATGCCCCGACTAATTTGCTGATAACAGATGTCATGAAATATTCTACATCCGTGATTAACATCCATTTCATTTTATGTATATACTTGTAGAAGTTTCAAATAATTTCATACATTGATATTTGCAGCATATTTAATTTCATTTCTTTGATGTTATTATATGAACTACATATTTCTCAGACGAATGTTTGCCTATCCGTTTTATTAACTTCATATGAAGAATACACTGCATTAATAAATACATAAATATTGACATTGCTTTTTCTTGAATATTTTCATATAACTTGTACGCCTACTAAAATACACATAGCAACATTGTGTAACTCACAGTTGCATTTCTTTTTCAGCGAATTACAATAAGTATCGTTCACTATATTGTTTGTTTTACAACGGTTTTTGGATTGTATGAAGCCGATTATCAAAATGGAAATAATAAATATTCGTTGATGTGTATTATAGAAGCTTGACATGTATGTAATCATATTATGAACAAACTAGTTAACTGGAGGTCTATTACTTACACTAACGCATACGTTTATATTAACGAACTGGTCAGGTCAGGTATCATTCACCTCATTGTTTAGTCTTCAGTAAGAAAATAAATTAAAATGGGTTTGGTATAACCATAATTTGTGTGGGGGTGATATAACCATAATTTGTGTGGGGATGATATAACGAATTAACGATATATTATAGTGGGGGTGGTATAACAGAGAAGACTCCAGACATTTCCACCATGAGAAAGAAATTGGTAATTTACTTATTCAAAGGTGATATTTTCAACTCTGTTCTATATACATTGCATACTGTACTTGGAGAGTAGAGATATAAAAGAGCCCATTTTTATTGTACAATATCAGAAAACTGTAATCTACAAATACAAGTACATTCAAGTTCAAAATTATGTATACGATATAACGATATTTTACCGAACCTATATTGCTGCAATAACCTTATTAATATTTGGGAATGAATAGGCCTACCACATTGACCAAATCTGACAACTGCAACTTATGAAAATGAAATAATTCACTTCAAAGGAACTCTGTTCTTATATTGGTTTCTTATACGAGTGTAGTTTAAATAAATGGAGGAAAATTCCGGTCTATGCGTTTATACGTAACATGATCGTGATTAAATGCAGTACTTACAACATTGAAGGTATGTACTTTACACCCTGTCGTCGGCATCCATCATCTTTAAGGAAAAACAAACATCTTTCCAGAAGCGTATACCTTAAACTTCATTTTTATCCAATTTGTAAAATTGCTCCTTCTCTTCTTGATGTAATGAATAATATCGATTTGTAATGGCACTGACATTACACTGAGGCAGAGACTATTCAATTTAAACTGTCAGACCCATCAGTGTCAACGGAGATAAAATATACGTACTGTACTTCGAAGAGGAGTAGAAAGCAGGTCGCACCGGGGAGTGAGGTTGATACATTGTTGAAGGCTACTTCATCGTGGAGTTTTTCATGTATGTTGGTTCTTAATTTGCTGACTGCAGTTTCGGAGTGATTGTGGTCCACCATCTTCAGAGCAGGTGTTGGAAGACTATAGTTATTCCGAAACTGGTGTCAGCAAATTGGAAACCAACATGCAGGAGAATCCCCCCGATGAAGTACAACCTCCAAGTGAGCCCTGCAGACAACCAACAAACACCAGGTTGATTATTGTTGGTTATTTGAAGTAAATAGGTATATCTTTACAGGGATGCTCGATACGAAATCCGTACATTGTATAGACAATTAGATTCCGTTCTCAATCACGATGTTTTGTATACCTTTATTAATGGAAATACATTAGTCTCAACCTGTTTTGACCATTTGCAGGATGTTCTTGACCTATGTAGATTGTTTTTCGGAAGTAATATTACTCATTGGAACATGCAGCCTACTTGTGCTGCCATATATATTATTATCTACATCTGACAGACAACATATTCAAATAAAATGCAATTTTAGTTTAACACACAGTTATTTTTGATTTTCTTTTATAATGTTTCGAATGTGAGAGCCAAAATATTATTGATACCCGACGAGTAAAGCGGTGAAGTAGTCTACAAAATTAAAGGTAAATTTTTAAATAATAATATATAAAAAACAGTGAAACTATGTTTTCAACGAGAAAACAGAAGCTCGTCGTAATTGTCTGAAGATCAAAATCCGATGGGAAAAGTAAGTGAATTCACAATATTTTTTTGCTCAAATAGATGCGACCAACGGAGCCATATTTTCCATATAATCGCGTAGGCTACTTGTCCTTGTCGATGCAAATCATTCCAGAACGGTGCATGTTAAGATCAAATCTGAGCACGCGGAGCTACTGGTAAAGCCAATAGGAAATATTTACCAGCAAATACATAATTCATTTAATATGTACTGTATATTAATAGAAATACAGACGGAAACTTTAATTATCAACTAGTAATATCGACTTTTCAAAATAATTATGTGTACAACCTGACATTGTACGAAGAAAACCTCCAAGGTAATGTATTGTTCTCACCCAAACGGGACCTTTAATAATTCAACCATGAAAATTTTTAAATGATGATATTCATAGTATACATCTAACTATTATTGTTTACTTTATTGTAACGATGCCTGTAGTGTGTATATTTGTTGTTTAATATTTTCGTTATATGTTTCATAGTTATAATTTAACAAGGTTCGGAAAATAATGGAAAAACTGTCTAGGAAGACATTTACTTCAGACACAGTGACTATTGAGATTAGCACCACACTATTGGAGCTTCCTTATCCACACCACTGCTCCGTATGACGCAGTGTTTGATTGGTTGCAGAGATAAAGGGGATTACTAGGAAAAATGGATGGATTGAAATGAGGCGTGTACAAAAAATTGTAGTTGTACAGAATACTTTCTGCTGAGTGAATCTGGAAATTATGGTTATAATGTATCTTTTTATCCATGCAAAATTTAATTTTGTACAACTGGAATTACATTTCAGATATCTCAATGATACATATTGTGGATTGTGCATTTTTCAGATTGTATACAGTACTACGTATAGACTTGCAGTTCACGTTATTACGAGTTCAATTAGTTGCTACAGTTACAGCTGCTTAATAAAAAAAATCCCTATTTCAATTTAAGTATCAGTCATATTCTATTAATTTGATATGGGTTGTCAGATACGAAGTGTCGGAGGAGTCATTTATGGAACGGGTCAATTTTGGTCACATTTTCCTCTGGGTCACAAGGTCAGTCATTGTGACCCGGGATTATTCGTTTAATTCTAAAATACGATATGTTTACACATTGTTTTATGAATTTTCCAAAATATGTTTTCATTTTATGTTTGTTTTCTCCGATCCAAAGTTTTTTTGAGTTCGGCAGTGGGCGCCACTAAGGGAGTGCACGTTGTCGCGCGCGCCCCTGTTTGTAATCAAACCAATTCCTTGGCAATTTTGGGGTGCTATTATTATTACAGAAATTCAACAACCACCTGTAGCTCGTGAAACTTTTATTTTTGATCACAATATCTACCCGGATCAATTTGCTTCACCGGTCAAAAATTTGCGACCCGTTCCATCACTGGGAGGATTCATAATGTTTTTTAACGTTGACCCAACTTGGCAGAAAATGAATTCAGCTGCATGTACCTGAGAGTTAATGTGATCCAATGTATTCATAAAAAAATTGTAATTCGTTTGGACATTACTCTGACTTTTTGTAAGTGAACTGAAGAGTTGCATCGTTTACACTTATGTGATATATTTTAACGAAGCAACATAATTATATTGCAAATAATTAGCATATTATGCGTCAAGGTTGCTACCTATTGTAATGAAAGCGACTTCGGTATGGACAGTATTTATTTTTAAAGAAGAAACGTTAAATCTGTTGTATTGTTTATTTACACATACACCGGTTTCGATGTAGCATGATCCCACTATCAAGAACAATATCTAAAATTTAGATTTTGTATTACACAACCGCTTTGAATGCTGAATATGTTACTATGTCCAATATTGTCCATGCCGTGAAGAGAAGTCAAGTGATAGTCGTCTGCTAATGAGCTAAATAGTGCTAATACCACATAAAGTTACGAATTTGTTCAAACACATTATTGAAATACTATTTGATTTTTTCTTCAGAACTAATTCATAATTCGTAATACGATACTGAGAGAATACAGAGTGGGATGTTAACGAAATCAAACACAATAAGCCTGCTCTGGAAGGAGTTTTATTTGGACTACTGCAGTTAACAGTGCAGTATCTGGCCATTCAACAAATAAATTTACGAATTTCACGAAGACTCACAATATAAAAGTCAAATGATATATGTTATATTGTGAGTCTTCTTGAATTCCTAAATTTATTTGCTTAATGGCCAGTTGATGCACTGTTAAGAGCGAAACTGCAATAACCCAAATAAAACTCCCTACAGAACAGGTTCATTGAGTTTGTTTTCGTTAATTCATAATTATTCTTAACATAAACATACGTAGACTGATAACACTAGCGACATAGCCTACGCAGATTCCTGAGGACATAAACTCCAAGTGACACGTTATAAAATTAATAGAATAGCAGCGACAGTTTCATGACTAGGCTCTCGTCCTCTGTTATGTTGTGACTAATTGGGCAATGACATTTGTGGTTTCTGTGATTCCGGGTATAGTGGTTCTGGTTTCTATTTTCAGAGGAAAATACTGCAGAGGAAAATACTTTTTCTTTGGCGACAAAGTTGTAAAGATGAGGATATCGTCCTTGAAGATTTCCGGTGTATGAAATGCGATATGATGTTGACTAACTTGACTTAACACGTTCCGAGGTATTCCAGATCAGCAATCCATCAAATGTGTATGAGTGAGAAGAAATACTAATGTAGCCTACACTGTAAAAATGACTATATGAGGCACTTTGGAAAATGAAACGATTATATATCTGGCGTTTTCCCGTCAATTAAAGGAAATTCAGTTCGTTCACGAAAAAAATCTGTAACATAACAAACACTCCGTTTTCCATCGTAGCTGGCAAAGCAGAGTTCTTCTTATTTCCGAAAATTAACGGAAAAAGTTCTGGCAGCAAAATGTTCCGTTTTCTTGAAAATTCACAGTATTTTGTTACGGTGTGCGGATATAGTAGTAGTAATCTGACTTTTAGTAATAAAAAAGTACTGGAGGTGTACAAGCAAAAATTGGTGATTCTAATATTATAAGATTACTTGAACAAGAGCGGGTAATAAACATGTGCAAGTAGTACACGAATAAAATAATGGAAAATAACATTCCGCTCTACAGATTATATCGTCTCATACATTACGTGTACATCTTAAAACAGCTTTGATAAAATAATATATTTCGAAGCTTACCATAAATACCAAAGAGATGAAAATAACATTTTTATGGTGAAGCTGAAATTCAGGGAAGTTGCTGCCCATTTTCCGCATGGTAGCAGTGCAGTCGGATTTTATCTTTAATAATGGCGTCCTCCGTATTCTTTTCTGCGATTAGTGAAATTTCCTCAAAACACCGACGAAATGTATTTCTATCTTACTGTATTCTGGGCGTAGACGTGTAAGAATATTAGGGCCTTGATTAACGGACTGAGGGTAAGCTCCGTAACTTTCCAAAGCTAAAGAAAACCGCTGCAGCTGTTGTGAAATCACATACGTAGCCTGGTGTGAAGTAAAACGTGGACTCTTGAATGTTTTAGTCGTACTTTTTCATAGAAAATACAAATCAGTGCTTGTGTTAGTATGTACTAACTCAAACACTTTTTTGGCATGTTTTGTTACAGAAATGCGTTGAGACAAAGTCGTCAAAACTGGTTGGGTAGAAATGCACCTTCTTGGCTTAGGCCCTACTGAAATTTTTTACTCCACCCGTTTGCCTATAGATGACAGAGCTCTTCAGGAAACACCTCGAAGGGTATTTTCCAATCCTGTTTGCTTCTAATATAGATAATTCGATGGATCCTGAATTCGCTTTATATACTGTAGTAATGCATTACAAAGACAATTTGATTTTTTTTCCTCTTTTGAGAACAGAATCTATGGAATAAATACCGTCCGATTTGTATTAAAATCTCTCGACATTTCCAACACACATATAATGTTGTTATTGATAAAATAATGGCTGTATAATTTGTAACTTGACTGTGTGGCATTCATTAAGAAACTTTGCCAACTGGCAAAGGTTAACAAAAGACAAAAAATGAGGTGACAGCTAAGATTAAAAAAAATATATATTATTTGTGAACCAGCATTATTTGTGACGTTAGCCAACTAACGGTCAAAACTAGTAATGAATGTAGAATCATATATTCAAGACGTACTAGCTCGTCGAAATATACACTTTATTAGTTTCAATAACACAATCTGCAAATAAATATTTATAAGAAGCGGATGTACTAAGAAAACTCATGAGTATATTTTCAGAAGTCAGTATTATTTCTGATTACGAAATACTGTAGATGAAAATTGAAAGTTCTGGCGGTAATAATGATTTATAAACGAAACTGGAAAGTTGAAATTGTTTAAGAAATAATTTCATATAAATACGGGCTATATAAACGTGTCTGTTGACTTCTATATAATCCCCTAATATTCAATATTATATTAATTCATAAAGTAGTGAAATCAAATGAATTATTCTAGTACTGAAGTAAATATCAGGCTAGGCAGAAAGTCTTTTCAAATCCCCATTTGCCCCAGCATTTGCCTTTCTTCAAATATAGGCTTTGTGATCGGATATTATTCTACGAGTTGAATGTGCAACTATTAGGGATGCCGTCGATCCGTTCTGAAAGATCGAGATCGGATCGCTCGCATTGATCTGAAGCTTTCGATCTGGATTTTGCCGATCATGATTGATAATTTAAGAATTCCGCAGTTTAATTTCGTACATCGTTACACATTGTCACTGTTCAAGTGGAAAACTCCAAAAAATGTTGAGCAACTAAATGTATTGTCGTCGTCGATCTCGATCTCGATCTGAATTGTTTTCGCACGATCCGATCTCGATCTCGATCTTATCTCAATCACTAGTTACAGATCTGATCGGATTCATCGACGGCATCACAAGCATGTATGTACACCGACATCACAGGACATAAAAAGGAAAATAAAACAAACAGAATTGTTTGATTATGCCGCAATTTGAAACAAACAAATTTTCCAAAATTCTCTGACACGCATTTATGTGATATTATTTGTCTTGAAACGAAAATTAAATTACATGATATAAACCTACTTCGAACACCAATCAGTCATCACAGACATTTTCAATTCAGTTGCATGGAGTTATCTAAAGAAAACGAAATAACAGGAACTGGATGCTGGTTGATCATAGTTGCTAACATAATTAAGAATGTAACATTACACCTTTTAATATATTCATCAGTGGAAATTTGTCATGATTTTGAGCACAAATTAAGTGACAAGGGAATTCTATTTCTTGAAGTTGTTTAGTAGTTTATACTTTAGAAATGTTCCACGTGGGCACAGATTTTCAAAAATCCATTACCTTAATAAGATATTTACCTCATCATATTGGTTAAAATTTGCATTGCTCATTAATTTATTACCGGTCATTCACAATGTTGATGATCACTATCATTTTTACTGCAGATTCAGAATCAGTTACAAATCAGCTATATCAGTTATAACTCAGTGGTTTTCTGTCAAGATGGTGCAAGACCATCCTTTTTTAAACGTGAGTTATTGATATACATGTATATTGACATCCCTAACTCAGTTATACAAGACGACGGACTTGTCGCCAACCCTTGTGCTGAAAACATACTAACTCTGTGATTTTCTGAAAAAGGTAATAAGTCTATCATTTTGTAAAAATAAGTTATGGGTATCAATGTGTCCATAGCTCACATTGACAAAATTATGGACTTATAGTATATTGCCAGAAAATCGCGAAATTTTGATACTGGGTGACCAAGATATTGACGACCTAAATTTCGATGTGTCTGCGGATTGTTGCATATGGAATAAACTGTACTGAATTTTTATCTACATTTATAATTTACAGAAGTTCAACTCTTTTAGTTATCGCCCTCTTGCTTTTTCAGTTGTTTTTGGTGGAAAATAAAGAAAGATTGTACGATCCTCTGTATTGCACATACACAATACTATTCTATGATAATTGTATTCCGTCCATTACTATCCCTACTGTATAATAAATTGAGGTACGTTAAAATACATCTAAATGCCCAACTTACCCTTCAGTATTAAAATGTAAAATTCTAAGTACATGAATATACTTTAATCATATCCTACTAAATTATGGCAGGTTAAAAACAATGTAAATACCCAAATCCTCAATATCCAAATGTAAAATTCTTAAGTGCATGAATGTACGTTATAGTCATATCTTTCGCGTTATCGATTTCATACTCTTGAGAAAATGCAAAACAATTTCTACTTTCATTATTTCCACTTATTAATATTTCTTTCCATAATACCATTGTTATTCCAACTTTCTCTGAATCTTCATAATTAATTTCGTCTTTAACATTGCTGCTTACAGTGAAAGCAACCGACGGTGTTTTCTAATTTACTAAATTCATTAAGAATCCCTTCCTGGAACTTATTTCG
>JAQFYR010001226.1:0-10475 GCA_034694985.1 Campodea silvestrii
ATACAAAACTAAAACGATGTTCAAAAACGGAGTTGACCCAAGAAAAACAGAGTAACTGCAAATCAAAGTATGAGGGATAATACCGAAAATGTGGAACTGTTGGGAACGTAGCGATAACCCACCTTTCATCTGAGCCATTATGCGACGCTGTACACCCTCATTGGTTCACACTCAAGCGATTTTGTCTGCTGACATACAAATTAAGGGATTATAGACATGATGATGGCAGCATGATATAATAAGACGATTCTGATGATTTTCGAATCACATTTCGTGAACTTTAAATTTTACGATCTATTTACAGTAGTGCAGAGAGCAGAGAAAAAAAAATTGACATATTTTCTAATTCAAATATTTGTGGAAAGAGGTAGCCTGTTCGATTTACTTACTATTTTTTTTCTTTCTTTCGAAAAATTATTATTATTATGATTTTACTACTTCACTCTTTCCGTTGATACAAGTGCACTCTTCGTTATTACTAGTGCACTCAGTGTGTACTAGTGCACTGTGTTTTAGGCCATGCTGCAGCTGCTTCAACGTATGCAGCAATATCAATTTTTAGCATTATCTAGATCTGCTCTTCAACTTCAAACGACCGCTTGTACTTAGAATTCCTAGGACGTTTTCACAGCGTAAATATACGTTTTTACGGTCCGAATTCGAGCAAAAACCTTCTCCGTTCTCCCTAAAATTTGTTAGAAATCTGACATCTGTTACTGAATCCAAGTGAGCAAAATTAGGTTGTGTGAAATCGATTAACTCAACATCAATTTTTATATTTTCATTTAAGTAGTTAGCCTAATTTTTAAGCATGTTACAAATAATATTGTGAACAGAAATCTTGTACGCGTGGCCTCGACAGTACTGGTGTAATTCGTGTAGTCTTATTGGAGCTTCAAGCAACTACTGTAGTTCGTTTTTCCTAAATAGAGTTTCTACTCAGCCTCAGCTAACGACATTTATCCAACTTCAAATCCATGAAATTCCAAATTACCGTTGGCCTCTTCTATCCGTTCTTCTTATTCAATGTTGGAGTGGGATTCTCTTGGAGCTGCCCCTGAAATTGACTGCGTGATGAATAGCAGATCTATGACGAAATGACTGGGATCTCAGGTTACCTTATCCAATATGGAAATCCACTACACATATACAAGGTTTATAGGTACTGTTTTACAAGATACATCTACGCGAAGATATCTATATTACTACGTAAAGAAGATAGGAAAATACTGTACTGCACATATTCTGAGTGTTTCCCTAAGACCTCCGCCATCTGCTGACAAACGAGCAGAGTTAAAATCTCCAGTAGGGCCGTAGCCAAGAAGTATCAATAAAATTTAATTATTACAGAGCTGGAGACATTTGTTCTTTATTATTAATCTAACAAACCGGTTTCTGCGACGTTTCGTCAATTTTTTCAGTAATAAACATACGGACAATTGTGTTTTAGTTATAGTAAGAAAACATTAATCGTGAACAAAACATTAATTGTGCATTTTCTATGAAAAATCACGACTAAAACGTTGAGTAGTCCATCCAATACTTCGCACCAGGCTACGAACCTGATATCAAAACAGCTGCAACGGTTTTATTTAGTTTTCGAAAGTTACAATGCTTACCGTCAACGTAGGACACTTTTTCATTTTCAAGTCAAGGCCACTGATATTCTTGCACGTTTATACGTTAAATAAGCACGGTAGAAGCACATTTCATAGGTATTTTTAACAAAACTTCGCTAATCGCAGAGAAGAATACGGGCGACGCCATTAAAGAAAAATTACGACTGCACTGCCACCTTTCGGAAAAAGGGCAGAAGTTTCGCCATTTTTTTGCCTCACCATAAAAACGTTATTTTCCCCCCTTTGGTCATCCCCCAATACGTTCTATTTCAAACACAGCCGCGGTGGCGCAGTTAGCTACGACGTGCGTTATTTGACTCTGGTGTGTGAGAGGTGACTAGTCGTCCTGGTTCGAATCTTGCAGCTAGAGATAAGCGCGCTTGTTTATTTTTATTACAATTTGTTCCTTGCTTTCACCTAAAATGACTGACCTACAAGTATTTTGATTTTGTTGAACGGTACTTTACATCCTTTAAAATCCAACAAAACTGCAACACCAAGTGTCTGACAGCTAATTTAACACTGTTATGTAGGAAAATGTAAAATTGTAATAGGCCTGTTCTTATACATTTTTATAGTTCATTATGGAAAACTTCGGTAATTTTGAACACTAAATAAGACTTTTAGAGAGAGCTAACATTATAGTTAAATGCAGGAAGAAATATCTGATCCCTGGCAGGACAGTTTACTTTATCAGAAATCTACTGTAATTTTTATTTGATTTATGAAGATATTCTTAAAGATATTTTAATAATTTTAATTTTAATACCGTCGTGTTACATTGAGGTCGATTTTTTTTTTCCAAAATAGATACACTAGATACGATTCAATAGATTTCGTTCTGTATAGAAGTTGATTTATCTTTGTAAGCATTTCCTTCAAGTCTCACCCTAGGGTCTACGGCTATCACCTCTCTCTCGCTTGCTTTCTTCCCCTCTTTTGCCTTCATGTACCCCAGATTATGCAGAAGTTTTTGCCACTGATAGTTGCGTATAATATTACTCAAACTGAGTCAATTTCGATGCTAAACTTGCACATTGTTATATTTTTCTATTTTAAAAATCAAACATAAAGAAGTTCACTTGGATATTACAGCAAGCGCGTTTAAAAACTATAGTATGTTATAATTAATATACATGGAACTATGATTCCTGTGAAAATATTTCAAGCTATGTTTTTCTTTTTCACCAAACCATAAATATATTGGTACTATACATTAGAGCAGCGGCTGCTTTACCTGGAACCACTTTAAGAATAGTAATTAACATTAAGACCATTATTATAATATAAATTTCTGAAATAATACGTAAAGTATTGTTTATTTCCCAATAAAAGAGCTGAATGTAAGGACATTATAAATAAACTATTTATCTGTCTTCTATGCAATAACCGATTTCGCTTTCACAAAGGCATTATCAGACCGATTCAATTATCAGAACAATTCCTTTTTTTGTACTAGTCCCAAACCACGATCAGCAAATAATGATTGCTGCTGTTTTGAATAAGCTTTCCCTATTTGCAGTATGTAAATTGAGAAAATATTATATTCCGATGGAAATAGTAGTTATGTTTAATTAATCTTCTCAACTAACAAATTAATCTTCTCAACTAACAAGTGACTACACGGTTCAAGAAAGATAAAATTTTATTTTTCTGGATATTGACTAGCTTTCACTGATGATGATTTTTTATAAAATCGAAACAGGTTTGAACAATATATTCTCCTGTTTCTTGTGAGGAAATATTGTTTCATTTATTGATGACTTACTAATGTTCAATTATCTGAAATAATAATTATTATCTTTAAAAAATTGCATTGAGAGATGGCAATAAAATTATTGTTACTGTACTAAATCCTTAGAGGGGCCCCGACCCAGGTTGACTCGACTACATGACTTTTACCAAGTCATCTACGTCACTCTACAGTAAATGCGGTTGATGATTTCTTAGCTAAAGGTAACTATGGATTTCCGCAACATTCGCTGTACTTCGCTCTCAATAATACATAGTGACTATCGAAACTGGCACATTTCGAACTCAGAGCGGTGTTACAGGTTCCACTAAGTTTTCACGGTTAACTATTTGATTTCCACTAGGTTATTAAGATATAATACAGAAATTACTGACTATGTCCACTAAGGTATTGTGTAAACGCAATAAGTAGTTATTTTACTTATGGCCAATTGCACCGACAAAAAATGGAAAGTTAAACTTTGGTTAAATATAACTTGAGATTTGAATCCCATATATTCAAATGGGACTATTTAACTCCAGATTATTGTTCTCTTTTTTGTTGGTGCAACTGGCCATTAATGTATTACGTTTTTCTGAAATAATACTGATACCCGAGTCCACTGGAAGAAAAAAAATTATTGCCTTAAGATATTCGTTTCGGATTAGCAAAACGTATATCTGTATGAAAGTTTATGTATTTAAGAATGTACTCTAAGTGTTTATTTTCTTAACCTAACATTTAATGGGCAGTTTTGTAAATGATGCTTAGCTGTATTTATATTTGTTGACGTACTTAAGGTAGTATAAAATGGAACGTGTACGTTGCCATACCATCTCCATTTTCAAATAACTTATAACTTCTAGCGAAATTGTATTCTGAAATATCGCAAAGGGAGCAAGTTAACTGCGGTTTCAGGCAAGGTTTACAGACCATTAACTGGTCTAAATTATCATTTGTGAGAAGGTCCTTTGTGAAGTCTATATATGCTTTAATGTATTGTCGTTTATATGACCTACAACAAGAAGATTACGATAATTGTTTTTCGACGGCATGAAAATATTTGGATATTGAACAGAATCATCATTTTCCGTGACTGAAAAATTTTCTTCTACAGAATCTACACTCAACCCAGAAATATTTAATTCATTATGAAATGGAAAAACAGAACCTTGCCATGCATCCGCGCTCCGTGGAGACTCAACAGCTACCTCACTGAAAATGATACAAATGTGTTAATATCATGGAAAATATGCAAACGCAGCTCTATCTGTGAAACAAACAAATTGTAAAAATAATTATCAGTGTATATTTGGCACGAGTAGTTGAAAAATCCTTTTAACAGTAACGAACATTGTATTGATAAACATGAATAACACATAACATATTTTACTACCATAACAAAACTAAAAAGGAAAAATACCATCAATGAGTACAGTAAAAATAAATCGTGAACTCAAACGTTAAAGAAGGAATAGTTTTATGACTTTTTCAATGTCTTTATAATTTTTACTAATAAGGCAGAACACAATATGCATAGGATAACAGCTGTTTTAGTGAAACACGTATTTTGTGGATGTGAAATTACAATACCTTAGCATGCAATATAATGAATCTTAAGTACGAGACAAATGTACGTTGTATTTTATAAAGTCACATGCATATTTCTCACATCATATTTGTACTTTTAAACGAAGTTCTGATAATATCATGTTCAAATAAATATCAAACTGATTACGAAATATCGGCATTAGACGAGATACGGATTTTTTTCGGATCACCTTCTTTCACAGCTAATAATAATAATAGATGGCATTGAAGTTTTAAACTTATTGCCAATTTTCTTAGCAAATGTTCCTGAGTTAACAGTCAGTTATTTTAAAAATATCTTACATCCATTTTGTGATAATGTGGAAAAATGCATAGATACTTCAATTATTCACAAATATATTAATGATTGGAATATTGCAGTTATATGTTTTATTATAATTTTTGTGTTGACAGTTTTATCAATCAGTATTTTATTATGTAAAGTTTGGAATATAGCAGTAAAACATTATACTATGATAGAAAAAAGTCTTTGTGATCTTGATGAAATACTTAAAAATAAGCAAGATAAACTTCATCATGACTATGAAGAACCAAGAAATTTAATGCAATCTCCTAAATTGCCTGTTAGTACTAAGATTAAGAAACTTGTAAAAAGCAATGTAAAAATAGGTATTGATATCAGTAATCCAAACTATGGTCAATCTGATTACATTAAAATGAAACCAGTATTAAAACCACCAAATCCACTTATACCACCGAAACCACCCAGGATGCCGAACCAGGAATCTCATAAGTACCCTAGGCCAGAAAGTAACCAGCCAACCTAGTACTTCTGACGTTCCCAGAGTTGAAACATGTTATGCGGACACGCAAATGTAGAGATGTGTGTTATTTTGAAGTATATTCAGAACTTTTAGTGTGTTTAGAACTCTATCTAAATCTACTGTGAAAAAAGACGTTTTCTGAACTTGATGCGGGGTTATTAAAAACATACCGTTATCATCGTACTTAATAATAGCTATGTTATTATGATCATTATAGTCGTGATCAAATTTTAGTTATTGCTAATATATCTGTACGATGACACTAATACCAAAAAATGTTGAGTGAACATTGATTGAATGTATTATCTCCTGAAAGTTAGTGGTTTGTGTGAAATAACTGTGCAAAAAACTTCCAATGTGTCTAATGAACTTCACATATCGAAGAACACAAACAAATATACCTTCACACTGGTTAATTTCTTAGTCTATTTTAGTCAATTGAAGTTGCGAAATTGAGCAATGTAATATAATTAACCATACCTGAAATAAAACTCAATAAAATAAAAATACATGGTATGATTGATGATAATAATACCTAGTGTATTTCATAAAATGCTTGTATATGTATATCTATATATTATGATTACTGATATATCATTGTATCTTTTTAGTGATGCTATGTTATTGCCATGTTTCCATATGCCATGTACCAAATGTTCCATTAAAGGACCTGCTCAACCATGATCGTAACCAATCCAAGCATGTATTGTCAACAAATGAACAATGTCTCACCACCAAACATAATGTTGCCTTCACCTAAGAATGCCAACCTTCACTCAAGCTAAACGCATCACCATGGTTACGTCACTAGCTAATTCATTGCCGCAGTATCCACCTTATGTATATGAAATTATGAACATTTATGCATTTAGAGAAAATTTTATTTCTATAAATATGTTGAAGATGGTAACTATAAATTTGAGCTACCTTGGAAAGATCACATAATCGAATTTTTGATACTAGTAATTTTCAATAAATGTCATTTTAATTATCAAATTTATTAATAAAATTCTAGATTTTAATGCGGGGTCTTGTCACCGTCCAGCACCCCTTTGTGCCAGTACCATAACCAAAAATGTCATTTTATATATATCTATATTCCTATTCCAAAAACGCAATATTATTTCATTTCTCAAAACTCAATGTGTAAGCTCATTATTATTCAAGTACGTTTATACCTGTCAACCGTCACTCAATCGAATGCTCCATTGTAATTCTTCTTTACTACGTGCCTTTGAGCTAATTTACTCATACCTTATAAATAAGGGCAATTAATGAACAAACAGTCAGTTACCGCGAACCTACCCATCTATTCGGTCGGTACCTAGTCCATGTAACATAATGCTGCATTAACAGCAAAAGCCTTGTTCAGTTCAAATAGTGTTTTCAACTATAAATATGTAAGTAACCCTATAATAATATTTTATGATAGTTATTGAAGGGTTCGGATCTTTCCTTCGTTATCTCAACAGATATATTCATTTGCACACAATGTATTGTATATAAGAAATATATTGAATAACGTTCATGTTGCTCTTAACGTCGATAACAAAATAATATGCCTATGAATTTTTATTGATTTAACAAGTGTATTTTAATGTGACAATAAAAGCTATTAATTAGATTTGATTAATGGAGAGTGTTTGTGCATACCTAAGCGTGGGGATTGAATATAAATGATGTTGTGGGAAGCAATATAATGCTATAAAATAAATTATTTACATGAATGAAGATCAAGGTCTATAAAAATGATAAACATATCTCGACGAGACCGTTTTCACTGAAATATAATAGTAACTGATAAAGCAGAGGCTAATTAAATGTGGGATATGAAAACTGTACTTATTAAAATTATATACAATATTTTCCAGTCAGAACAAATATGCATGTCTTATCAGGCATTGTATTGTCCTAGAATCTGAGCCTGCTTCTGCTCAGTCAGGGCAAGTTGTTGATTATTCAACGAAAATCTTGTCACGCTCATGCAGACGTGACAATAAGTGTACACATTTCCTTTTGTTTATTTCACCGAACTTCATGGATAAGTGTACATATCATGAGAAAAAAAATCACAGTTTTTTGCTGTTGAAGTGTACAGTTTTTTTTAAACCTGACCAGTTTCAATTTATTGATAATTGTATTCTATTCATACGTAAGTAAGTTTAGTTCACACAACATTCTGGGTAAAATCATATCTAATGTTTTGTTATAAAAATCCAAATTTGAAAACATTTCCCTCTGTTTCGTTTTCTGATTTCCATGTTGGACATTTGTGGAGGAACATGCAGTTGGAAGTTCCAGCATTGAAATTGAAGAACTTCAGGACTATTCTCATCCATGGATGTGTTAATGTTACAACTGTTGATGTGGAAATGAATCGGAAATTACTTGGCTTCTTCGGGATTATCTACCTATTGTGGACAACATCAGGAAGGTAAATCCATCCTGCTCCATTATCCTTTCAGGTGAGTTGAATCTGATTCAGTGAATTGTATTATCTCCAAGGTTTGCTGGTTACTAACAGTTTTACAGATTACATTTCCGAATGCTCACATACTATTTTTTTTTACTCCGGTCGGGTACAAGACTGTTTCTTATTCCCAAATCGCACATTATGAAAATAGATTACAACAACTTTCTATACGCAGTTTCTTTCCTATGCATATTATTGATGCTTATGATTATTCTAATCTTCGGTATGTGAAGGTAAACGATTACCTTTCAATGCAAGAATTCGACGTTTGATTTTTACTGTAATGCAGATTACAGATCATTTACCTACTTCAGGTACGGTCATAAATTCAATTGAATTTGTTGCAAAATGAAGATCTTTCCTGGTGTTATATAGGTTGGAAAAACTTGTCGCCTAGAGATATAAAATAGGCCCAGCTGCTAGTGACTGTCCTCCTGAATAATCTTTGCTTTCTCTAATTTGTTCTCGCATAAAGGAAGATCAGATGAATGTGGGTTCTGCTTCTGAAATAGTACCTTCTCAAAATAAATGTTGTATATACTTCACGGTAACCCAGCGTGAGTGTGACCTTGAATGTTGAAACCCCACAAGGCATGATATTTCGTCATCACTGTGTTCAATCCAACTCCGCCACCCTTCGACATAAATGTTGATCTGCAGGTATTTTTCTATGTAGGACAGAGACACTTCTGTTTCCAAAGATATACATACTTATGATTTTGCCTGTAGGATAGAGATATCAACATCTCATTCTAACTATATATACATACCTATGTTTCCAAAGGAATAACTAAAATTTTCAGCTTATTACCTTAGGTAGTTGAAGAACAAAAGATATGGGCATTGTATTATTGAAACACAGAAATTAAAATTAGGTTAATTTCTGTTATTCACATTTTATCAGTGATTCTCTGAAGGTGGGAAGTGTATTCACGAAACATGTCGGAACTATTATATCAGATACAGCATGAGCTTATGGTGAACTAACCATTTCATTTATTGATCCCTATTCATCTTTTTAATTTGTAGCGCAATACCAATGTGGGGTCAGAAACATACCACATAATATAATTATGATTGATCGCAAATAGTAATATTGGGAAACATGTTTTTGTCGTGATGGTGAGGTGCGTGTGTTAATTTGGAGAGACAAGCGGCCTGTGAAGCTGCTAATTTCCACTATGCCCTCGGGCGCGATGGTTGCAACAGACAGGAAAGACAAAAACGGCGAGCTCGCCAAGAAGCCTCAGCGTGTGATAGATTATAATAAACATGAGTGGAGTGGACCAGATGGTGCAATACTATCCGTTTCCCAGAAAGATCATCAAATGGACCAAAAAACTGACGTATCAGCTACTTAATATTGCGGCATATAACGCGCTTGTCGTTATGAAAGAACATAGTAAACCTAAAATGTGTTTCCGTGAATGCCTGTTACGTTGCATTGAACATACGTTCACAGGCTCAACAGATTCATATATGATCCTCTGCTAAATAATTCAAACCTGACCGATGAAGAAGATTATTCTCATAGTGTTACCTATTCCGACACTTTCGATAATAAATCAGCTGTATCCCCAAACGTCGATCCTAATTCCCGTCTAAGTGGTGATTTTGCAAATCATACGTTAGCAAAAATCGTAAATGACGGAACAAATTTTTTTTGCAAAGGTGATTTTGCAAATCATACGTTAGCAATGACAGAGTAAATGACGGAATTCACATATGAATGTGAACAGTACATATAGTGGCTCTGTGTCCATCTAACTACTTTTCCCGTTTTCATACTTTGAAGAAATACAAGAAACCGAAATCATCCCAAGGGAGTCAATCAAACATTTTCTTCCTAATTATTCCTAAATACCTTTTTATGACGAATATTGCAACTAACTCATTTCTGATAATAAAAGACAATCCGATAATGAACCCCTTCAAACATATTCGAGGTAAATATGAGTAATTTTTTTTTAATTAACGTAAGAAATAATTCTAATGAATTTATAATAGTCATAACAGAAAATAGCTATGTGCAGAAGGCATTGAAAATCATGGCCATGATTGTAGTGACCTTACTTATTATGATTATAATCAAAATAATAAAAACAGAATTTCAACATACTCCAAGGTACCTGTATTTCTTAACAGTACTCAATACCCGGTATTACTAATGGGGGCTGTCCACGGGGATCAGTGACGAGACCAATTTTCTTTAATATGATGGTGTCTGATTTGCTGTGGAACCTGCCTAATAATGTACAAGGCATTTTATACGCTGA
>JAQFYR010001227.1:0-10475 GCA_034694985.1 Campodea silvestrii
CCCTTTGCAGACTTGCAGATACGTCACAATCGGGAGTATAGGACTCTCATAAAGATGGCCGCACACGTTTGTTGGTGTCATTCTACAAGGTGCCCACGTCGGGTCTGTCGGAACCCCATTTTTCCCTTACTTACTACAGCTATTTTTTTCACTACTTTAAAAAAAAAGAATCAGCATTTTATGATAAACTGTTTGAGATATCAATTCAAATAATTTTAATGACGTCATAAGGGTACACATTAACACATACAATGAGAATTTAAACGGTCATAACTTTTGAACGGATGGATTAAATGAAATAATGTTTTCCTTGTAATTTGTGAAAAAGAATGTCAATTAAGTGAATAATTTTCGATCTTCGTTGGAGTGACCCTTTAATAGTTTGTGTAAAATGTTACATTTTCTTTTCTTCATACCCTTCCTTCTATTTCTTTCAGACGTTAGTGCCAAAAACGGAGACTGGGATGTAAAAGACTGTGTACGTTTCCAAGAACTCATACTAAACCACGAGTTTGTAACAATAGTTAAAAACGTCAAATCAGACACCATACATAAGAACGAATATGTATTATCCCTACAACTATTTGATACGTCAAACAGTTCAGGAAAAGACATTGATATTGGTCAATTATTAGTTACAGAAGGTCGAGCAATAAACACAATGTGATACTGTTATCGGAAGAGGCTGGAATTATTGCGCTTATATTTTTTATACTGTTTATTATTCAGCTTCCTTGGGATTGTTAGCTGCTGTCAAAAGTTGTTTTGTAAACCTGAGTTTTTTGGGGGTATGTTGAAAATGTTAATACATGGTATTATTTAATTCAAATGGAAGGAAAAGTTATGTTATATGTAACTTTTTATTATTATTATTATTGCCATTCCTTATCATTAGTAAGTTTTTTACTGATATTTCTCATCATGTGTAAATTACTCTCTCAAGATTTATAAACAGTTTGTTAATAGTTGAAGTTTTTTATCTTAACGGTGATTGTGTTACCTTTTTGAGAGATATTGGTGATGACGTCAATGTACATTCTGTGGAATGTCAGAATTGCTGATTACTGATTAGAAAAGTTGATCAAAATTAGCCACTGAAGTTTTTATCTTTTTTTATGAATTATTGATATTACTGTACATGAAGTAACTCTACGCAAATAAAAATTTATACATTTTATTTTATACATAATTATGCAGTAATAATGCATCTAGCGATACTTTTATATGCAGATTATCATAGACGTTATTACAATAAATGTAGACATGGCTACCTACTGCGTGAGATTGGCTGACTGGCGGTGATATTGGAGCCAAAAATATTCTATCCTATTAAATGTGATAACCTATGCCAATTTCACACAGTATGAATATAACTTCTATTTCATAAAGAACATCTGATTCTATAAAATGGACTTATTTGCTTAGTCAGAATATTTATTTATTTAGATTATTCTTAGTGTATGATTAATATCACATCTTTTGGAGAATGATTGACTTGTCAGAGAATTTTATTTTGTTCGATGTTTAAATCAAAGGTGTAACTTGGGTGAGGTGCGAGACCACCCAAAAAGATATAAAAGAATGACAATTACTGATAAGAAATAATATTGCAAAAGTCTTGTTTTCTGATTGTAAGATTTGTAACGATGGTATTTTACAGAAAAAAAAAATGGAAGAGTGTAGCTACCGAGGGTGTTAGGATTGTAATCTGTTCATATATCCCACTATACAAATGTCATTTACTTTTAATTTTGCATTACATAATACCAGGATATTGGAATGGAGGGGGCCCGAATAAGCCAGTTGAACAATTTTTTTTACGCGAATAACTTTATAATGACAACGAAGAAATGTTGAGAAACCCCCAGCAAAAATGACCCGAGTAAAGCATGAGCCAAAATTTCCACATAAGAGAGAATTTCACTTTTTGCAACGAAATATTCTCACTGCTTCAGAATAATTAGTTTTGTATGACAAAAAATCTCGGTGGAGGGAGCCCGGGCCCTCCCCATGAAGGCCCGTCTTAAGGGGAGCTAGCGGGTCAGGGCCCCCGAATTTTAAGGACTCCCATGGGCGCCCGCAGAAAAATGTGCAAGGGTGGGGCAAAACATCTGTAAATGCGAAGTCGAAGACCTCCAATGCCCGAGCGGAGCGAGGACGAAAAAAAATTGCGTTTTTAATGGGAAAAAGTGTTGTTTTTAAGGGATTTTTGGCAAGAAAATGATACCAGAATGTGATATTCAACAAATTTAATGTTCGAGCGGAGCGAGGTCGAAATTTTTTTCATCATTCTTGCCAAAAATTATAGTTTTTAAGGGTTTTTTGCCAAAAAATTGAAATATTTCACAGATTTTTCTTCTTTTTCTTTCTCTTTTTCTTAATTTTTTAGTTGCACAAAAGTCCAGGGGGGGGCAAGTGCCCCCCCCCTGTGGGCGCCCATGAGGACTCCCAATAAGCAGGAGAATTAAAAGAAAACTTACATAGAAAGATAGAATGCAAAAAACTTTGCACAATTTTTCTTGAAATTGCATAAAATAGCATTTTCAGGAATAAAAACGTAAAAATAGTTTCGTATTATATTTCCAGTTAAAAAGCACTGTTGGAGATTGGCTTTCACGCTACTTGCAATATTACCAGTAATTTCGGGGCAAAAATAATAATTAAGTTACACCAAGGACCAAGCATAGATAAAGATGATGTAGGGGCCCCGTATAGTGGAGTGTAGCCCTGGGCAAGGCCGTATATAAAGGGGGGATCTTAGGGTTCAAACCCCCCCGAAATGGAAAAAAATAAGACAATTTTGAAAAAAAGTCGAAAAATTTCTTAAAATCCGCACTAAAACTGCATATTTTGCGCTAAAAATTGTAAAAATTTTCGCCCTCGCTTCGCTCGGGCACATTTTGTTTACATTTTAGAAAATTTTATAACCAAAACCCCCTCCGAAATTTTTTCCTATATACGGCCTTGAACGGTGTTGCAAACAATTGACTTTATTGGCGGATCGTTATCAATATTATATAAAAAGAAAGTAGTAACAACATGTATATAATTACAGTAAGGAAAGCAGTATATAAGATATGGCCATTCACCCATTAGCGAATCTCCTATTTATACTGCCCCAATTTATATGTCTAACTTTTTGGAAAATGAATTTACGCGTGGATTTCAAATTAAGCGGGCGGAATAAATAATAATAAAATATATACAATATTCCACGTGACAACGTGTTTTTATATGCATACGGCGAATGTATAAATAGATTATTTGTAATTATTATACACTGTAACACGGGCACCAGGTATCCCGACATTATAGATTATTTGATATTAGAACCTGTTAACGATATATACACATACTATAGTGACTATAGGTACAGTTTTGTTTATTTTTGTTGTAATTGTAACAGCAATTTTAAATTTATATATGACGTGTTCTATGTTTTAAAAAATAATAAATCATATAAAAATCAGAAATCAGTACCGGTAATACTCATTGTATTTAAATTAGGGAACGAAAAGTCCATTTGTAACAACTAGAAACTAAATACTAATAGGCTATCTGTAAGAAAAGAATAGTATAAGATATCTAAGTACTGTTAACGCTTTCTCTTCTCTCTTTGCGCAATTCTGTAATTTTTCTTGGCGCAAATGGGTAATTTTTCTTGGCGCAATTGGGCACTTTTCCTTGGCGCAATTGGGCTATTACATTTGTGGCGCAAACGGGCTATAGTTTGGCGCAAATAGAATGCTCCCCTTAAAATGAACGTTTGTGTCAATAATAATAGAAATCTGTTTACAATGAGATCATTTCTTCAAGTATATGTAAAAAGTCAGTATTATAATGTTTGATAGCCTATATCATAAATTAATAACGTAAGTGTTGCAAACATTTAAGACATTTCGTAAATGGAAACAACTCAATTTCTTCACAACATTTACGCTCTTTGCGGTACTTCTACGCGGTTATATAGTAATTTTCAACGCAAAAGATACAACTATATTATTTAAGTTGAAAAAAAATTATTCAATGAAAATCCCTTGCAATTTTCCTCAAATAATGGTCTGTCAAAATACTCAAAAATAATATCAAAATCTCAACAATGTTAACAATAATAATAGTTTCAAATATAATGAATATATAAAATAATAATTTCAAGAAAAATAAATGAAACATATTTTTTAAATAATTTTAAAATAAGCAAAAACAGCAATTTTAAATAATTTCAATTAAAAGGTAGACAGAAATAATGTTCGGTCATTATTCACAGAAAAATAACTTAATCGGTGGGAAAATGTCAAAATGACTCATTTCAAGTCAGCAATACTACTAATTTCTCTCTATGGAGTGTTAGCAAGTAATTGACTCTGAATTATTACTTTCCAGTTTTAACAATTCAAATCAGTTATGAAGTTCCTTACGTCAAGAATTTAGAAAAAAACTCCTCACAGTTTAAAACATAATTAACATCCATATAATATCAATCACTTTTTTATATTTTCCTATTGCTGGTTACAAATGCATGAATTTTTCAATATAAAAATACTAATCCCTCTTGATATCAAATCCATAAGTATCTAGCAATCTCATACATATGCAAATTATGCTAAGGAGGTATCTTGCATAATATAATGTATCTTCACAAGGCCTTCGATGATGTACCAAAAGTGCACCCGCACCCAGTCTCATAATTGACCAGTAGAGGCAACTTTATTACAGAACACAATGCAGTCCTTTCCAAGAAATGCATTCTAATTGGCGATTACTAATTCGATGCTGGCAGACGAGAACGTTTATTGATGGCGACACCATGGTTTTTTGAATGAAATATGAAGTCGTCGTTTTCTAATGTAATAAAATTTTAAAATAATTCTGATTTAATGTTTGGTTCAATGTGACTTTTCTTGTTTATTTCCTTGGAGGTTCTCTATAATCGACATCTAAGGACTTCTGTTCCATGATAGTGACCAATATTATTCCATAATCACCGAGTAGTTAGAAATGAAACAGTTGTTGAAGTTATTTTGCTTTAAAGCAGTAAAAAAAATGCATATTTTAATGGGAAGTTGATGTAATGTCAACTTTCAATGTATTTAAACAACAAATATATACACTATGGTCATCGTTGCAATAAATTAAACAATAATTTAAGACAAAGACAAAATCATCCACCGGCGGGAATCGAACCCAGCACGCGTCGAGCACCTTCACCATTCAGCCGATGATTTTTTTCCTTGTCCTAAATTATTGTTTAATTTATTGCAACGATTCCAATAGTGTATATATTTGTTGTTTAATAGCTTTGTACGTTGCAGACTTAATTATTTAAAATTTTCAATGTAATAGTTTTCATAATCATAGTAATAATATATTAATAGCTTATAGAATTAATGAATGCGGATAATCAATGACAATAATAACAAGTATAAGCTCCTGTTATAATTTTGTTGATAGTTGTATTAATAACATTAATCAGAAATCAAACACTGCTATGAAGTCATTTCGTTACTTTGAATTTTGTAAGCAATGTTCAATTGTGATAAGATAAATATGTTGAACACGGAAGAACAATAATTTGACGTTCTTTTTCCATATTCAACAAAGTTATAATATACATTTCCGGAAAGTCTTTCCGGAAAATGTTGTCAATAATTATATTTTATCTTTACAAGAAATTTGATTACTAGAATCAACAGTTGAAAAATAAAATAAAGGAAGGAAAAGAATATAATAATAATAACAATAACACGTTGTACAATGAATGTGAAAATGCAATAAAGACGAAGTTATAAAATCGGGAGACACATGATAAAATATTTTATGAAGGCCTTACAACATCGTTCATAATTCATGTTGTAAGATAAGTGATTCAGATATGTCGTTCATGAAGTACGTACCCCATTCGATGACAATTATCTCTTCCAAGAGTTCCAACAAGTAGTATTTTTCTCCAACTACTGATATTCTTACATTATCCCAATTTAACGTCTGATTCGCTACAACAATGTTTCCTAGCTATATTAATTGTTCTGTTTGACAAATACAGCCATTTCATGTTGTGTGACTTATTTATTTAATTGCTAAAGACCGTTTTGTCTGTCTACTATATATGTATTTTGCTGCTCTTTTGAAACTAATGTCGTATGTGTCGTGCAACATTTTGTCATCAGGTGAAGGAATAACATTACCTAGCAGTATTATGGAATTAACGGAGGCATATAATTAAGATGAAATTAGAATCCACTTCTGATTAAATTAAAATCCAATCCGCAATGAATATGTGTATTCTCCGAAATCTTGATCGGCAAAGACCGATAATAAAATGATAAAACAGAGAAGTGGATTCTAATTTCCTCTGAATAATATATTAATTTTAAGATATAGCATACAGCTGGACGAGGTCTCAAAGTCATTTCCATTAAGTGTTTATTGAGTATTTCAGCAGTATTACAGCGATAGAATTAATAACATAATAGCTATTATCGTTATTATGGTCATGTATTGTCATATTATAACATCAAGTATTTATTAAATGTTCCATTATTTAGCTGTAAAATATTTCACTAACCGATCTATCTACGAGATATTCCTTATGAAAAAACTAAAAATGACTTACACTGGTCCCACATACCAAAGCGAAGAAAACGACGTAAATTTAACGTACGAAAGCAAAGATAACGATATAAATTCACAGCTGTTTAATTCTAAATTAAAATGAAATAATGTTAACGAAAAAATACCTTTAACCTTTGCATATTTTTTTATTATTATTCAACAGCATATTTTTTTTGTATACATCACGTATTAAGATACTCTGCGAGTATTGTTTGAATTGCATTAAGAAATTATTTATTCCGAAGGTTGTGCCTTTGTTACATGAGACAGGTAATGTAAGTGCAACAACACTAGGCGTGGAATTTGAATGATACGTGATTTCTTTTGCGGAGAATATTAATCAGTGCAATTAATTCTTCTTTAATTGGATGTTGCATTGAGAAATTAAATGAAGATGATATTGCCCCGGGAAGAAATTTTATACTGTCAGTTATTGCATTACATAATTTTAATTGTAGAACATGTTATTTAGTTTGCTTAAAATTTAGTTTACGATATTGCGAAGTCATGAAATTAATAACACAGGTTGATCAGGTATACTTCTAAATATATAGGGAAACATTGGCGTTCGTAGGGAAATTGCAGGGGGAGGGCAAAGTGGAGTCACAGTGTAAAGTGGAAGACCAATTATATACCAGGAAGGAACGAGGACAGAAATTTATACGGTTTTAATTATTAAAAGTTCGGTTTTAAAGCAGTTTTAATCGATATTTTGGGCAGATTTTCCGCATCCTACGTCATTTTATTACTATTTTTGAAAACATATTCCTTCGTTAGACAAAAATCCAGGGAGGGCAACTGCTCATCTCCACATTTCATGTAGATGCTTATGTACGGAAACAAAACATTTGCTAGTAGATGCTGCTATTACAGTACATAAAAATGATATTGATGCTTATATAACAAAGGTAACAGTTTTGATTATTTTATTAAATTTTCCCGGATATTTCAATGTAATTTCATTGTAATTTCGACTCATTCTTCTGAATATCCTTTGCCATTAATAAAGTCCAAACGTTTGGAAATCTACACATTTCATATAAAGTGTTCAAGGGCCAGGAATATTACATAACTAATTAGCCACTAAGAAACCTCTGAAATTAAATAATAACACCAACGATTTGACTGTAACTCCATCAAAACTACATTCCCCTTTGTTGAATGACATTGTTTAATGATTTCCAGTAATCCATATTTAAATATTACCTAATTTCCAACCACACTCTCACCGCTGTTCAAACTCATTCTAATTACACTGTCAGTGAACTATGAAAGAGTAATTAAAACTAAAACAAATCCCAATGAGAGCAAAACAATTACAACCCCCCTTTTGAAAATCAACAACTTTAAAATCCTGCAATAAAGTAAATAAACATGATTTAAAATAAACTGTGGGCTTTCACCTGTAAATGTTACATAATCTCATTTCCTTCATCAAATAAGATAATTGATTTAACACTCTTTACACTACTTAAAAACGATAAGCAATAATCTATAACTATAACCAGAGGATTTCTATCCAGTGGACGTTTGCATAGATGAAGCTCGGGTTGAGTCTGTTCAAAACTTGAAATAGTTGAATACTTTTGCTTCTCAATATCCGAAAATTATCAAAAGAACCCCGTAATTATATTCGATGCCGTTTGTAATACACAATCATGTTGATATTTTTTTTATTATTATTATTTGGCGTATTTTGTTGTTATTAAATAAAAAGACCAGAGAGTGAAAACAACAATAATAATAATAATTGATGAAAACAATAATTGCTAACAGAGAGTGAAAACAATAATTGCTACATGAATCATATAGAAACACAAACAAAGTGGGAATAGAATATTAGAATCGTTGATATAATTATATAAAGCAAGGGGTTTGTTCACTAACAAAACATGTGTACACCGTATACTGTGCTGAATACTGTGATCGTACTTTTTCGAATACTAATGGGGATTTCGGTTGTATTGTTGCGGTGGACACGGAGTACACCGTATACTGCGGTAGTCCGCGCGCGCAGTCCCTCGATATACAAACATCACATATATGTGTGTTTTTTTTTAAAGTAGAGATGCAAAGAGCAAGATATCGACTCGAGAAGGTCTCGCGACCTTTAGAAAAATGTTTAAAAACATGGAGAATAGAACGCAACTGGGAAAAACGAAGTAATTGATAAAAAGAGCAAGAGGTAAACTGAAGGCGTTGTCATTGAATTTGTAACCCCAACAAATTCAATGGCGTTGTTCACATAAACGTCGAGACTTACAAAATTACGTCTCGCCGGGTCTCGTCCTGTCTTTGCGTATATAATTATGTAATATAGTTTGGAATTGCAAGCGTTCTTTTAAAAATATATTGACACATTATATAGGGAGAATAAAAATTGCATATTATGACGTAATAATTATTAACAAGGTATTTTTGTCAACTTCATAATTATGTTACCTTAGAACCTTACTGTGAAGTGTGTACTGTAGCACCAGTTATTGTTCTGGATGAAATAAGTTTAAATCCCGCCGCAACTGTTTAAATTAATTTCTGCTTCCTTTTATTTCCAGATTAATAAATCACCTACACCCTGGTGCTGTTAAAAGGATAAATACAATGAAAGCTCCATTTAAACAGGTAATAATATATTATCATGTACTATAATTGCATTTTATCTGCCATCGAATTTCTTCAGTCTTTTTCCTATTCATTCATTTTTATTTTTCAGAAATTAATTTTTGACCTTTCTTGATTATGTAACATTAAACATTATAAAATCAGAAGGTCACTGACACCATATGAAATGTATTATGTGATTTATGACAATTTATTCAGTAGCATGCTTTTAAAACTATCCTTGGCTTATATGTTATACCATGTACGGCGAAATTAACCAATTATATTTCGTAATATATAATAGTATTACGCCTTTAGTCCTTTACGCGCTACTGGACTTGAAATATATACCTTAGTATCTTTGTCGTGATTTCGAAGCCATTCTGTACCAAGTTTGCTGTCTTAAAATTGGTGTCACAAGGTGAAAGACTGCCCCTGAAATCGAAACTTGAAAGTGTTTGAAAAACTTCAGAAACTTGGAAACGTAATTAGACACTCAAATTTCAACATATTATATGAATATGTTATACAGTACATTCCTGTATTGTTTCTTGTCTTTGAAGTACTTTATGTTTCATTGCGATCAGGTAATAGGTTCCAGTATTATCGTCTAAAAACCAAACAACTTCGAGCCAGAGAAGAGAATACTTTTGAAATCTAGTATTATCAGGAGTGATCTGGTATTATTAATGGAGCAACAGTTAGTTACAACGCAAGATAAAATATTAAACACTAATTATAATATTAAACTTCGGAACAATTGAAACTATTGAAATTCGAGTATGTGACAGGCAATTTTAAATTTCCGTCCATGATTTGTTGTTCCGATGCAATCGAGATGATCTACAAATTTAATTCTTTCTATAGATGTCCCAATTCGTTAATATTGTTTAACACCGCATGAAATGCGAACTATATAGTAGACGTATAGCGAAATAATTCAAACGCTATCTTTCTCGTCTTATCACGAGCTTGAAAACGATACCGAAACTCGTTCAGTCGAGAAGAGGTTGAAACCCACTGTGACTGGCGCGAGGAAACTTGTAGGACCGAAGTAACTGAAATATACAGAGGTGTCCGTTTGTGGATTTTAAAACTGGTTCCAGCACTTTTGGGCTACATGTAATTTCCGCATGCTGATTTCAGTTACAAAGAAAAATGCGGGGAAAATAAATATTTGACGAGCATAGGCGTAACTTGGGAGTTACGTTTGGGGGGGCAAGACTTCATAGAAATTATGCGTTTGACCAATATTGCTTTTA
>JAQFYR010001228.1:0-10474 GCA_034694985.1 Campodea silvestrii
GATAAACAATTCACCGTCATGACCGTCTGAAAAAACGTAGCCGATTAGAACGTGAAACTCCTCACTCCTGATTGGTCAATTCAATAGAGAAAATATCGTCATCAAGACGGCCAGTCACTGATAGCTGAAGATAGGTTTTGGGGAGGATCTTAAAATGGAGTTCAGTTCACTGCTAGAAATACACGGTGTGTATAGGAATCATGTGACTATGTGACGTAAGTTTCTCTGTTGTGGCCGACTTTCAGATTTGTACTACTTTTTCACTAAAAGGGGTGCCTCTAGTAACCTCTGATATCTTCCGGAGTCTAAATACAGTTCCGGTGCTGTGGGACTTTTTGACTATTTTCCTTACTTATAATAAGACAAAAAAGTTATTAATTCAAATTCTGAAAAATAGCGTCGTTTTTAATTTGTATTTACTGTAAATACATTCTTTTCCGACTTAAATATATTGCACACCCTTGTAACAATTTGGTTAAAAATTCATGTTTTTTGTAATTTCCCTTATTATACGGACTGCAATGGCCATAGGCGAAAAATTGAAATTTCGAAAAATCGTATCTTCAGTAAATACAATTGAAAATAGTTGCTACTTTTCAGAATTTTCACAGAGAAGCTTATGGTATTTTTAATAGAAAAAGCCCCACAGTGCCGGTATAAGATCCTGAGAGACTCTTTAAGCACCCCCTCTGCTGATCTCACGTCCCCTATAAATTCAACTGTAACTTGCACTTACGTTTCTGCACTTAATTTTTAAAACGTTGTAATTGATGTAGTAAATTAATCTGTGATTTTGAAACAAAAATATCGTACGTAGTTACCTTCTTATATATATTACGAATTATTGTTCAACATGTTGATCACGACTTATTTTATAATATATTTTGAAAATAGGGTACATGCAAGTGTACGTATAATGAAAAGATCACGCATAACAAGCATCGAAATTTCAAAGAAATTACCCTGGCTTCATAGATGTTATAAAAATATTTATAAAATGCTACAACATAAAAATCAAATGAGTCATATCAATATACAATGTATGTACGTATGTATAAAGGAATGTTGACTCTGATCGAAATTTGGACAGTTAGCTTTACCATATCTCTTTTCGGGAGACTTCTGAGTAAACCGGCAGTATATAGTATGAAACAAACTGAAATAATGTTGTGTATATAATCACGATTGGAAATGAAAATTCAATTAGTTTGGAAATATTTAAAATAGTTTTATTTATATTTTTGATTTATTTATCGTAACTTAAAACAGGCGAAATTAATTAATGTAAGACATTCAGAAATAATAAAAAACTTTATACAACAAACTTGAAACTTTCAGCTGTATCATATATAAGCATAGTAGCAAAATTGAACATCGGGTACATGGACGCCCACAAAAGAAATGGAAGGGTTCGGGGGGCAAGAAGATAATATATGAGTTCGAAATCAAAGTTCTCAAATGTCCGAGAGAAGCGAAGGCGAAATGTTTTTGCCTTTTCTATAACAGAAAGTGTAGTTTTTTGGGGGTTTTAATTGAAAAATTGATTTTATTTTACTTCTTTTTTTTCACTTTTTCGCATATTTTTAGTTGTTCAAAAGTTCGGGGGGCAATCACCCCCCTTGCCTCCCCTGCGTCCCCCCCCCTGCGGACGCCCATGACAGCTAGGGTATAGTATCTGCTGAAGACTGGGATACATTAGGTCTGATTATTTTATGTCTATTTATTTCTCAAGAGCGAATCTTTGTCTTTCCACGAAGTTAACGTATACGCTAGAGAAAAATCTCAATACCTCTACCGTTGAGCTACTGAATAAAAATTGTATTTCGTTTAGCAGTGTCAACTTGGGAAACATTTTTTGTGCTCGCTGGTACCCGTATAAAATTAAAGAAGAAAAATAAGTTTGCTTTTTTTCTTTTACAGTTTACTAATGACACACACGTGACCCTCCATGTCTTTATGTACTTTATTTTTTAACAAACTTTTGTTTGTTTGTTTTTATCGTAGTATAATGCAAATTATACGTTTACATATCAGAGGTTCTCATTGATCAAATATACTGTCACTTGTTTCATTCCATATATTTCCATATTTTCATTTGTTCTTTAGTATTCTGCATTTGTATAGGCTTTTTTGCAAACATGATTTTGGAACTGTAATTAGGATTCTCAAAGACAAGCTGCACCCAAATAAAATATTTAATTGATGACGAAATTGTGACTCACGCACACTCATAGAAGCATTTACTTTATCCGAATTCTGTATTTATTTTCCATCTAAAACAACAATGGAACAGATGCCATTCAGAAAACCATTGACCACTTTTACTAACACGGGTTTTCAAATGCAGCTGATGAAATTGAAATTTTAGGATGTTTGTGTTATTCCAAGATTTGCAAATCATGTATTACATACAGTCTAAGTATTCGAAGATTCCGAACAGTTGACAATACAATATTTCTTCACAAAAGGAAAATCCTTTAGCTGCTTAGAAAAAAAAACTACATTAATGTATTTTCCTTTGCCTCGATTTTGATACATTCCTTTTTTCTGAATGAAACTAATGTACCTTGGTATAAATAGTTCGGTGACTGTACATGAGTTATAGAAATATTTTCAATATCTCATCACCTGAAAGCCCTATTTAGTTGCAGTTTCTCTTTAACTGTTAGTCGAAGTTCACGTACGGTATGTAAAAGAATTTGCTTCACGCTTTAAGTCGCGTTACCTACAGGATTACAGAATAATGATATTTGATATTATACAAACGATTCAAGATCGGACCGTCGAGACGAGTTTGAAGTTGGTTATTTCGCCTACTTTAGTCTCGTTCGTATTTCGTTTCGATATCAACCTTAATTCCCATTCACTTTTCAGTTTCATTTCGACAATTTCGAGTTTCTGATAATGAGTAGGTGAGTACTGAGTACCATATACACGCATGAAAGCTTCAATTCCGTTTCGCTCCGCTTCGATCGGACGTAATGTGTGAGAAGCTTTAGCATCGAATAAGTATACGCTTCGAAGCGTATACTCATTCGATGGCTTTAGTGTCGATCTCAAACCAATAGATAGATAGATAGATTTATCGATAGATTTATTTTGGTACTCAGCACTGAGCCCAGCGGCTCCTTCACTTGACACACTGTGAATACATAATATAAAATAGTATGAAAACGTTAAAACAAAAACTGACAAAGTAAAAAAATACTTTACACTAATTAAACGTGATAAAGTACTTAATTCAAACAAATACTTTTAGTAAGTGCTTATACTATAATCCGAATAGTAAAACAATTGTTTTTTTCGGCATTTCCAATTTTTCACTCTTGAAAAACAGTCAACAGCGGGGAAAAATTGAAATTAGTTCAATAACTTACTACAATACGCACCCACCTTTAAAATTTTGCTTTTAACAAACTTCGCCAGAATAGCATATTTACTGTGTCTAATATTATTTAGTTACACCAGTGAAGGTCGAAATTTGCAGCAGTCTTCTGTTCAGTGAACCGTTTCATAACAACACAATATAATAACAGCAGTAATTAGGTTAAATTTTTAACCCCATTGTATTTTGAAAGCTAGGTTATAGATTTGGATCCAGGAGGTGCCGCTCCCCAGAAATAGAGAAGAAAAAAGAGAAAAAAAATGAGAAAATTCATCAAGAATTTCCACGTATTTTTATTTATTTTATTTACTAAATACGTACAAACGTTTCGCTCTCGCATGGACTTCACTGTTTCTCCTATAGTTCAGTCTCCCCAGAAATAAGAGATTGGGTTCGTGCCTGGCAGGCTACTATATCAACTGCAGTTATTTCGAATTTGAATAAATTTTTGTGATGGTCTTCGCAATTATTATTTGTTTGCCTTCGTCTTTACGGCCGCTGCTATATTTTGATTTGTATTATTGGTTGCATTATTGTTTGCTGGCAAGTGGCAACTCTCTCGTTTAACATGGTTTAGCTGTAAAGTAAATTACATCCCAAAGGTAATTTTTAAAAAAATAAATTGGATTATACAATTTTGTAAACTTACCTAACGTACTCTAGATGACGAAGTTTCATTAGTTTGCATATTTATATTGCAAAATAATAATCTGGTGAGTTACAAAATTCCCTCAAAATAGTACAAAAATCTAACAAAGTGAAAGTTGTGAACTTAGCGAAATCGTGCTGGTTCCAGATTTGAACTACACATTAAGAAGCAGCATGTAGATGAGCTGATTTCTGGGCAGATTTCTGGGCGTATTTCTGCCGAGGTTGAGTTCTGTGTAATCGAATGAAAAAAGCCAACTTCGTTCACATGGGCAGATGAAAAAGGGTCCAGATCATCAGCCGTCGGCGAAAGTTGAAAATTTCCAAACTCCGCTGATCATCTCGGCTTCTTTTCTGGGCTGATTTGCATTTACCAAATGAATAAAAACGTGAATTATAGTTCACTGCTTTTTGGTTTTAAAAATAATATAAATAATGAAATCATTGTCGGTTTTCAACCGGGAACACCTGTATAAAGTATGCACCACAGAAATCTACTTCAAAATATGCACAGAAATCAGCTCATCTAAACGCCCATTTATGCTTGGTTGCTCCAACTAAAAATACAAATTTAAACTCGGATTATATTTCACTTGAGATGTAACTCCTATACTTGATTACATGAGAATGATGAGATCCAGATCTCGGGTCAAATTCAATCTCTGTTTAACATTCTATTTTTTGTCGGAACAACTGGATAACAGCCGCCTAAAAGAATTCAGAAACCGTACATGCACTGCAACTTTTTTTCATATAAATTCATTAATTCGTGGTAAACAGAAATCTCAAACAATATTCCCGGTTCGAAATCCTCCTGCACTGGTCATCAAACCGTACATGTACTGTGTATACTTTTTTTCATATAAATTCATGTGTTCGTGGTAAACAGAAATCCCAAACAATCTTCCCGTTTCGAAATCCTCCTATACTGGTCATCACAAAGCTCTTGGTATTCCATTCCATCTCCAATACGAAATCTTAGGCAATGCAGCAAATAAACGATGGCTATTTCATTTGAAACAGCATTTCCTGAACCCTCTTCTATTACCCTTTTACATTTCCGGTTCATTGCTGCCCGAGAACAAAAAGTTGGCAGATCCCATAAAGGGGGCCAAACTGCGCATGAATTCAAAAACCCAGCGGTAAGCCGTCTTCTTTACTTTAGAGTCGGGTATTCAGTTCTGTTCTATCTACCGTCGGTGGCGATTATTTCCCGCGCTTATTTCTTGGCATAAAGTGGTGCATACTTTATACAGCAGAATATCGCAGCTAATTCTCTCGTTGTATAGTATATAGTGATGTGCAGTTTTGTATTGGATTGTTCTATAGGATAGTAGTAAAAAGTTGTAATCATGACAATGTTGCTGAAATGTAATTTTGTGGAGTTTGTTTTTGTATGGACAGTATTGTGTTATTTTCGACTCTCAGGTAAGATATTTGCGCTGAAGTGAAATTGATACCGTAATTATTTTTATAGTAAATAACCGAGTAAAATATCTTAGTCGAAAAAAATATTTCGATGTTATTATACGATGTGTTAATTTTTTGGCAAAAGGTTTAATTTTTTTACTGTAACTGTAAGTAAATCAATTACGACTAAACTGTCTCAAAGAAATTTAATGGAGAAACTGTATATCCGTTGATATAACATTTTTGAAATGGTAATAGAGTGAGGTGTCTTAATCAAAATACCATACGGTAAATTGCACAAATTTTCTTTTTAAAGTTGTATTACGTTTATTTGCAATAAACAGCCGAATCATGACACACTAAAAATAGCCAAAATTTATAAATCATTTCTACACAATATCTGTTCATATACGAATGAGTTTGGGGAACATATTTGTACAGCCTTGTTGGCTGATAACTTTAACGTAGTCCATATTTCACCGAATAATGAACCTTTTAAATTTTCTTTTTATCTTCCTACTATGTCCTTTTTACCGTGTTAATGCTTTCAGAATAGATTTCAGATAAAGCGATGGTACATTAAAATTGTTTATCTAACGACTTCTTTGGTTATTGGAATTCCATAAGATAAGGCAGGAAATCGTGGCTCTAAAAAGAAAAATACTAGAACATTTTATTTTGGTATTCTCGACTATCTTTATAGCTTCAAATACGTACGTAACCGACAAAAATATAGAAAATATAATATTTTTAAATTACTGGTTTTATTTCATGAAGCAGTATACATGTACTATTATGCAAAATGTATAGGCTACCATATATGTTGCGCTACGTGTAAAATGATACAGCAGGCTTACACGAAATTGCCCTTCTCTATAAGTACATAATGACATTATCGACTTGTTTACTTGTAGGCCCTGGTATAAAACTGGAATAAACACATTTGTACATTATAACTTTCAACAAATAATATTCTACACTGTTAAATTCGAAATTCGCACCATATGTCGTCATGACTTGTTTTACAATTCGATTTAATTCCGTAATCACATAAAGCTGTAATTTTGTTTATTGGAAATTTACAGATTTCCTTCATATACTAACGGAAAACCATGACAGCTTTTTTTTATCGACGTTGTTTGTGTGCGCTGAAGGTGACTATTAAATTAATTCTTTTGATTTGTATTTGCGATAGAGAGGGAGAGAAGGGCTGAAAACATCAAGAGCAGAATACGCCCACATTGCATGATATTGAATTGTATGATTCGTGTATACTTCTGCTTGCCGATATCAAATTAATGGGTTTTACACAGCAGAAACGCTATGCACAGTGTACGATTGGTAATATTCAATTAAATACTGTATGGTAATTATTATATTCGTGTACGGTGTACTAGAAAGTGTGTCTGTGTGGCATCATTGTGTCAAGGAATAAAAAGCGGACTTTATTAAATGAGAGAAACAAAAATATCTTGCTAAAGACATATATTTTTTGGCATTCATTTTCATCCTTAACAATGTCAATTCAAAGAAGTCGTCAATGTTATATTAACTTAGAGCAACAATTATTTTAATTAGCTTCTAATTAATTTTTATAGGCTATGCTGCCTACAAAGTCATATATTATTTTAAATATTTTTAATTTCTCAAATACAATAATTATACTTGCTTCTCAGCACCGTATACAAAAAAATACAGAAATGTCTCATGATTCTGAAAGCAAATCATCCACTTTTAATTTTCTTATTTTAAATTGATTTTAGTGCCGTGTAAATGGTGGAATTTATTAATTCATATTTTCTTAATATTGTATAGAAATGACATTATTTTATATTGAGGTGTATGTGTCTTCAGTAATATATCGTTAATATTGTAGAAAATACCTGTAAATTATATTTCGCATTGGAATTAATTTGATGTATTGATTATTCTCCTGGTTTCTGAGATTCCATCATGAAACTAACAAAGTACAGCAACAGCAATTTAGTAATCAGAAATTATAATAGCTAATTAGGCGTATGTAAAGTGTTCTGCAGAAACAGGTGTTTTCACAAACCATTTTCTTACAATTTCGGCAAGGTATTTAGAAAATAGATTTTTCAGATTCAGGTATCGGATCGTTTAGTCTGGAAATATAAATTTTTATACGCAGTTGACGGAAGTTCAGTCTGTGGAGGGTGCTTCGTACGAGTGTTTAGCCGATCACGGAGAATATTTACTTCGTCGCGGTAATTCCTTTAGTTAACGAAGGCTTTCCTTTAAATGTGTGATGTATTACAGTACGTAAGGTGCGTTTTATCTGGTTTTATGAAATAAATCACCAATGTAACTATAATCTCTTACTGTTCATCACGCAGTCAGCAGATATATCAGGTCCTCTCGGGATTGGAAATATTTTCTGCTGGATATCAATTTCGGCAACTCGTTCGAATTCCACTAAAAGGGTATAATAATCCAGAAAATATATGCTTAGCCTACTCTGTAGCTGTATAAGTGCTGTACTGCGCGCGATTGAAATATTAATATCAAATGGTGACTCAAAGTACCATGCCACTTATTTTACAATAATTTTCTAAACAATACAAATTTTATAGAAAAGAGAAGGTAATTTTTTGTTGATTATAAATTTATACGATATATTAATTGAGGACATGGGAAAATCGATACATGCGACAACCAATTGAAGGAGAAGTGTGATTTTACTGCCGATAATATTAATAAGTGAAGATTGCTGTTTCCAAAACTGACCCTTTCGCCGTTGCTAGTCTTGTAGTCTATACCATTACCACATTAAAATAAATATAGTTACAGTATCGTTGTTAATAAGAGTGTGCCTATTTGAATACATCGTTACTTTCCCTTACTGATAATATTAAGCCGTAGGCCAACAAAAATAAATATACAAAGTTATTTTCTACATTCTTGAGCGGGAAAGTATGCAGACCTATATTATCCATTGAATAGGAAGATGTGTGCCGCTGAAAATCAAAATACCGTTTACTTAGAACTTTATGCTATTGTTGACAAAAATGGACCGATTTCCTATTTCATCAATAACTTCTGCTAGTTTGCGAGAGGTAAACAAAACAAATTTCACTAGCTGCATAGCAACGCAAATTGTACATTGGTGTTCTCAGCAGACTATACTTTATAATTGTTGTGATCAGCTTCCACACGTTTCAGCTAGCCGGTACAACCTAGTCGCATCCAGAGCTGCACGATAATTCTAAAATCGTTATATAAACGTATGTCATTGTAAATCAGCTGATGTTTTTCGAAGTAGATGACAAGTGTCCACACTGTGCCTAATTTGTCGACTTTATGTTTTTCCAAAATTTCTGAACAATTCAGTGAAAAGTATCGTTTTGTTTTCATCAGCAGTTGCAAGTAACAACTTTGCGAAGAAAATAAAGAAAGTATATTAAAAAAGTATACAGAAGTGCAAAGTTATTCTATGCAAATTTGATCATATATATTATCGTATATCAGCATCAGAGATGTGACACAGTTCACAGAACTTCATAAATCATGGTCATTTAAATACGTTTTAATCACAGCCATGCTTGGGATTAGTTTGCTAAAAGTTAAGTATCAAACTGATACTGTAATTCAATATAGAATGAAAAAAGTTATAGTAAATTTTTGAAGTGAGTAGATGGAGGTTTTCATTATTATTATTTTTATTTTGTGGTTTCACAGCACATGGTTTGTTCTCTGTGAACCTCATAGTATTATCAGAACTATAGTAAGCTTACTATACATTCTTATTGCCTGGCTATTGAGCCGTAAGTTTTTACTATCATGCTTTTCAGTAAGTACACTGTTTTGAGACACAACGTTTCATAAGTAAACTTCCTTAATTACATTTATTATAAGAGAGAGAGACAGAAAAAGATTGTAAAAACACCAACTTCCGAGCCTGCACATTGTTGCGTCAAAAAAGAATTCGCTAGGGAAATTATTACAATGAAGCATCTATCCTTGGGGCTGTACATTGCGTGTTGTGATGCCAAATTGAAACCTTGTCCATCACCTGTGCCAAAAACATTTTCAGCAAACCCTCAATCAAAAACGACATACGCGGTTTTGCAGGTGGATGAGGTTAATTTTCAGGCAACTGCCATTCAGTTGATGTATTAAGATAAAGGAGTGAAGCAGTCTATCTCAGGCAACTGCCATTCAGTTGACGTATTAAGATAAAGGAGTGAAGCAGTGGATCTTATTTAAAATGAAAAAAGTTGTATTTTTTAAAACTGAAATAGTACTTTACCAGCAAAGTTTTGAAACTACTTTGTTTTCAGATAGCACTTGCCATTTTTTCGTTAATTATAGTGTATTAAAAATACCAATTTTTTCACTTTTTCCAAGGGAGTGTGTTCAGAAATTTCAGGGGGGAGGTGTAGCAAAATCCCTGGGACAATCACAGCTCGGGAACATAACACTGCATTTGCAATTAAGGTAGTAATAGCCATTAACTCAACAAATATGGAAACTAGTTCCATAGATTCCATCCTGATAAGTCGGAAAACGCAAAACCCATATGAAATCTTGAAATCAATCCGAAAATCATTTCCTAGGAGAGGAATATTTTTGTATATGAAACCGGCATTCCATAGTTCCGCGCACCTCTTTTATTTGAACCCAAGTACAGTTTCCATCATCTGTATTTACAAATCTATTTTAAACTTCATTTAATTTTGCCCATCAATAAGACAACCATATAGATTTGTATAACTATCCTCTTCATTGCATCTCGTAGGATGTGCTTTCAATTGTCTAAAGACGTTTAAACAATGTCATCCTACTTTATTCAAGTTGTGTGGGTGTAAATAAAGGCAAAGGAAAATAGAAAAGAAACTCTTCCTATAACAGCATGATCTATGGTATGTACCTATATAACGACTGTAGAAGTAGCTTACGACCCACTAGAGAATCACATGCAGTTTATTTGTTTTCACATGCCAAGAGGATTCGAGTTTTGGGAAATTGTATTAACGACATATCTATACGATCATCGTCTAGAAAGCAAAT
>JAQFYR010001229.1:0-10473 GCA_034694985.1 Campodea silvestrii
AGCTAGAGAAATGATTTTTACACCAAAATACTCGTCAAAGAGTGGTCTATTTACGATAACAGTAATAAAATTATGTGCGACTGCCATAGCCCAAGGAAAAAAATACTTTTTATAAAATTCTAATGAATTTCGAATGAAACCCGATATTTGAGCAGCCATATCTGCGTACGAAAGTAAGCTAGCGAAATAATTTTTTCACAAGATTGTTCATTGAGTTGCTAAATATGTTACTGTTCAGTAAAATCTTTATTACCTGCACAGAAATTATGTTAATCCAGAAAAACTCACGTTACATCGACTCCCGCTCTATCTGCATGTCCCGTATCGCGGCCATTTGCAATTTAGTACTTGTAAAAATCCGCTGGGCGGCGCTCAACGGACAAGGGGTGAATTTTGTCTTCTGAAAATGTTCTTACGCTTACGTATTGTTTTTTCTAGACAAGAAATTAAAATACGAGATATTTTTGTGAATCTTTTTTTTGTCAATTGCTTGAATATGCAAATAAATTAATAAAAAAAATAATGGAAAGGCTTATCGGATACTCGAAGTGTGCTGACTTGTTGAACGAGCCCCATTGGTGATTAATGATGGTTGCTCGATTGAGGGAAAAGTTAGATTGCATCACTTCTTTGAAAGGCTGTCAGGTGGCAGCAGTTATTTAAAAATCTGCTATTTAAATAATTATTTTATTTAAAAAATAACCGAGGTTTCAGTATTACAAAATTTATAATAAATGATGGAAAATTGCAATTGAGTTGCAAATGCACGTCAGAAAATACTGTCGACCGTAGAAAAATTAGTTTACCTTTAAAAAAATTCTGCCCTCTTACGTTTGTTTGTAGAACTTCTTAAGATTTAGTTATTTCCTTTTTCCCACAGATGTCCCTGCATCTTTGTGAATGTCTAATAATCACTGAGACAAGAAGGGTATTTTAATTTCTTTTATAATTATAAAATATAGGCCTAGTAAAGATTGATATTTTTCATGGATTATGTAAGAGCCATCCTGAATTTGAAGTCATTCAGTAAATCTTAAAATCGTAAGTAACTTTTCATTAATCAGTTAATGAGTGTGAAACAGTTCTAAGCAAGCAGTCAGACGTACTGTGGTAGGTCTAGCTGTCTAGGGTGAATGTGTGTTGGACAAGACAAGTTGGCCCTTGTTGATGATGATTAGCTCTAGGATAAGACGTAGATCTAGGCTATTAGGCATTTCCAGAAGTGCAGTTCGGTGAAAATTCGCAAGGATCGCCTAGCTCATGCCGGTGGCAAGTGTTATGATAGACGACTTACAACTACTATTCGTCGGTCGTTTCATGTTTTCAACTGCTTGACTGATTTCATTCAAGCGAAAAATTAGGACGCTTCAGAAAATCGGCGATATCTAGAGAACGGATGGGTATTTTTCGATGGGGTTTCTTTTATAGTGTTAAGAACAACATGCTTTATAAATTTGTTTAATGTTTCTTCCTATTTTTTCCGATAGTTTACTTATAATTTGTAATTTAAACGGAAATATTTTTTTTTGCACATTTATTTTATTTTCTCAGCTGTTCTTTGACGTAAATACTTCCGGTTTTCAACAATCAATAAAGAAAATCATTTTCGTTATAATGTTTTCTCAAAAGTTTGTTGTAAAACATCGTTAAAGGTTGCAAATAAAGAAAACGGTTCCTTGATCAACTTTGTTAATTCAAAAACCAAACCGATGCACCGTTTCTACTTTTGTAACCCGTATGAAAATTATATAGGTCGTTTCAGAAAATTGATGTGATCAGTTTACAATTTAAATCTCGTTGATACGTCAATAATTACTGAAGAAATAAAATATTTGCTAAACACGGTTCGTTCCAGCGAGCGCTCTCAGTGGAGAACGAAAGAGAGCTGTTAAGTCACGTTCCCCTACTTTACATATCCTCCCCCCTTCTGAACTGCGTATTCCCACGATCTTTCCATTAAAGTTTTCGCTGACCTTGAAAAGTAGTAAAATTTTCGCTAGGCTTTTTTTTAGTATCAGCAGGAATTTCACGTCGCACCATTAAAATGTATAATTGAATTCTCTATTATTAGAAATGTTACTGGATTAACGATTTAGCAAAATTGTTGAGCTTAAATTGATTTAAATCCATTTAATATTTTGGTGTAGATTATTTTTATTTTTTTTACCGGTGTTGTTATTTTAATATATTTTAGTTTTTAAATGTCATTTTTTCAATAATTATTAAATTATGGCAGTGATGTAAAACCTCAGCAATACGTTTTATGCATATCTACTGTTAAAAAAATAATTTTTGGTTTAAAAAATAACTTTTACTTTGGCTTTGTTGTTCATTTCATAATCTCATATTAGGTCATTTTTTTAATTTTAAAAATTAATAAACTTCGTTTTTTTATTATTTGTATTTTTTAAGAAAATCTAGCTTCTCCGTAGTGTATTTTTCTTTGTCTTAAATTGTTGTTTAATTAATGTAATGATGCCTGTTAATTAGTAAATAACAAACCTTAATTTACGATATTCGTTATTGTCTTTAAAACTCGAAAATAAGCAGTATTAAATTATTTCTTATGACGCTCGCGGACGGAGTCGTCGTTACACTTTCGGTCAGCTCCGATCACTGATGGCGCCAAGAAGAAATATACTTCGATATAATTAGGGATCCCATATTATAAAAATCAAAAACCGGGACGCTCAGCTTAGGTCATGGGAAGAAAAATATTGTTGCATATGTTTACAATCATAAAATATATATTTGATAAACGTTGAAACCCCCAAAAAAAAGCATTGGCGACGATTCAAGGATTAAAGGTCGTCCTCCCAAGTGAAAAAAATGGAAAAAACATGGGTGTCCGTCGAACAAAATGAAAAAAAATTGAATGCGAAAAGAAGCCTTGGAAAACCTCGAAAGCACGAATGGAGTTAGGGCGAACAATTTGCATTTTTATATCAAAAAGTGCAGTTTTTAAAGGGGTTTCACGAAGCAATTTATTTTCACCTTTTCTTTATTTTTCTCTTATTTTTTATATTTTCTTTACTTGCACGAAAGTCCAGAGGAGCCTCCCTTACCCTCCACCACAGACGCCCATGGAAAGAAAAGGGCAAAAAATTCCAGATACAGTAGTTTGGAAAGCAGCAATAATTCTTGACAGTGTTTATTTTTACCGGCTCCCGTAAAACCGTTTTTAAACGCAAATAAAATGTTAAATGCAGTGGTTTATGCAGACACTAATTTGTTTTTTTTCATATTCAAATATGCCTGGGTCACGTTTTCGTTGGAAATTTCTTATATTTACTTCGGAAATCGGAACTTAATTTCGAACATTCATCTTTTTGAATCTCGGAAAATGTCAGTACCGGTACAAGCAATAACAACTAAATCCAAATAAACCATTATTCAGTCACTATTTCATAAATGCGAAAGCATCACAAACGCAAGGCCGCATATGTAGGATTACTTTCGAGATAGGTTTTGCTTAAAAAATGACTGAAACGATAAGTGTAAACAAAATCTGACCCGAGTGAAAGTGAGGGCGAAAAATTTTACGTTTTCAACTTCAAATATGCAGTTTTAATGCTTCATTTACGTATTTTTTGTCACTTTTCCACATTTCGGTGGTTAAGGAGGGTGTTTGAACCCTGGAACCCCCCTCCCCAAGGTACTAGTGAAAATAAGGTGTTACAATCGGTCATAGAATCAACAAAATCACTAACGAAGGGATATAACTAAACTATAATGAAAGTATAGCATTTGAAAATTTATAAAGCACGAGCAGAGCGAGTGCCGAATTTTTTTTTGTTAATTTGGATGAGAAATATCTCCTTTTTCAAAACACTTTTTAGTATTTTTAAAAATAATGCGTCTTTTATAACATTTGGAGAAAATCCGGGACATTTCGCGTCCCGGTAAGAAGTTGTCCGGACACCGGGACAATTTTCGAAAAACATGAAAAAACCGAAACAGTCCCGGTAAAACCAGGACGAATGGGATCCCTACATGCGCATGGCGAGTGAAATAATTGACCAGCATGTCAAGAGAACAAGCAATAAGTTTATTCCACAGAAACGTTAGATCACTAATAAATACCTTACTAGCAGTTAAAGGAAAGCTAGGGCAAGGATCTACCCAAGCATCATATTTAATTTCACTTCTGACTGCCATAAACAATCTAATTCCAACAAAAACCAGCAGCGAAGCCAAAAGGCAACTTACCAGCTTTGATGGCGAACGAACCAGAGGAGGCGGGTGGCGTGAAGCCTGCGCACTGTTCCAGGGCGCGTTCGTGATTGGTTGATTCGGAAAAAGAACCAAAGTCAAGAGTGATGTAAATTATACTTTTTTGTTCAGTCTATTTTATGCAGAGTTGTGAGCCCCTCACAAGTCACAAGTTGCACTTATAATAAGTCAAGTGCTGTGGGAGTTTTTTTAGGTATGTTCGAATAAATAAAAGAATGAAAAAATTGATAAGCTGTGTTTGAACTATGTCTATGTGCATGTTCTATATTTTCTGCGGATATTGAAAACATACGCTCTACAATGACTGTGTCAAGATATACTTATAGCGAATTCAAATCGTTGCTCCGAGCACTCTCAAGAGCGGGAAAAAGTGCTCTCGTGTATTCCAATCGTCACACCGGTGCATCAAGAGCACACTTTTTGCATTCCCATCAGAGAGCAGAGCAATCGATAGATCGATCTTTTTACTCCATGGAACAAGTTAGAGTAGACGCTGCTCCGTAATGGTGGACGACATCAGCAAAAGTAGTCTATCTATACTTCAAGTCAGAAACCAGCACCTTGATGCCATGCCAGTCTGGCTTAATTTTTAGAGCAGGTACATGGATCCTTATTCAAAATTTAAAATATGAACGTCGTCTGCTTCAATCCCCGGAAGCATAGGGGAGGAGGCATCATAATGCCCGAAGTCAGCAATCTTCTGAAACGTTTCCCGAAGTTCAAAGCTAGAAGAAAACATTCTATAGTGCAGTTAATAACAAAAGAGCACTTTCTGCTTAGCGATGATTGACATTTTAAGATCCTATGCCCCGCCTATAATCTTCTTAACTCCTTCATTTCACTTCAGTACAATTTTGGAACAATGAGCGGGTCCACGTGGATACAAAGTCGCCGCAGTGACCACCCATGCTTTCCCAATTTGTAAACGCTGGTCAGTATTTGGCGACAAAAGAAGTAGAAAGATAAAACTGTCAAGAGGTTATAATCCTGCTAACGAGAAAGTGTTCTAATGTTTGGAACTGGACTATAGAGATATGACGTCACGGATTTTTCCTGGCCAATGAGGGTGATGCAGATCCTTGAAGTAAGAAGTTTTCAGAAAACTTCTAGCTGAAGGTAGACTACCTAGTACTGTTCGTTTTGTGATTCGACTTTATATCCTAGTCAATCACATTCATGGGGAGGGGATTATAGCAGGTGTTAATTGCAAAACGGAAAATCGCGACCAGTGCGATCGTTGCGATACTCGATACATGTAAATGTTAAAGTATATTTTTCCTTTGGATGAAATAGCCTATCGATGTTATCAGGCACGTGATTTTAAATTTTGAGAAGTTTAAAGTTTGACTTTTTTTGACGAACGTAAGCCTAGTAGGAAAGTTATTGTTGCTGTAAAATAATGGCTAACTTTAAAGAGGTATCTTTGGAGCACGTCAAGAAAGCCTATAAACGAATTTCGCCTTATATTCACAGAACCCCTGTTTTTACAAGTGAAACATTGGACATTTTATCAGGAAGACAACTTTATTTTAAAGCAGAATGCTTGCAGAAAACTGGAGCTTTCAAAGCTAGAGGGGCTTGCAATGCAGTGAGTAGCCTAGTCTTAAGAATTTTTTTGCTAGTCTCATGTTGAAGACTTCTTTTGTCCCAAACTAGGGTTATACCCTAGATCATATACGTGTATGATCTAGGGTTATACATATACACGTAAAGTCCTCTTTTGAGGGCATCGGGACGGCTTTTTAAAAATTTTAAGACCGGCTTTTTCTATATAGGCTACATGATACAGTTCTATTCAAATTGTCAAGAATTTCACAGCTTTTACATATTATTGTTTAAAATGCACTTAAAAACTAATGAAAATAATGTTAAAATCGCCGTCAGAAAGTTGGGATATTTTATCTGAAAAAAGAACTTAAAATTTCAGAACCTCACTTCGCTCGGGCGTTTAATTCAAATTTTCCAAGTAGGCCTATTCAGGCCTCCTTGACAGCGGCGGCTGCATTTCCAGATTATAGTAACACTAGACAATATTTAGTCTCCGTGTGAAGTCATTTTCATAGTGGCCTGCTCGGGTCACACAGAGACTATAAGATATCTACTGTACGAAATTACTTCTGCAAAATCTCATCCGCCGTACTCTACAAATATGGCCAATGCAGGTCACGCAATGTTGCAACATCTCGTTTCGAACTTAAAAAAATTCGTCATTTAAAAATGCGATGCCGCGAAGTAATAAAGTAAATTTTTTCATCAGTTTTTTTGTTAAAGCGGTCAACTTTTTCCACCATGAAAGGTTATAATTCTGATTTAATAATGTCATCGCTTATATCTTTATCCACACCTTTTATTATACCTTTGAAAGAAACCATGTTATCATACACCCTACATTTAACAGGTAAACCATCGATATCAGTAATATCTGCAACTCTATTAGCGGAATCAACATCTTTCATATCTACAGCAATTGCACCCGATCTCAACCTTCTATACTTTATAACTCCATCACCTACTGCTTCCAGCATTTTACTAAGTTTTAATGCGCCCATATCGGACAGAACAACATTTTCCTTATTTGATACAATGAAGACTGTGTGAACATCAGCGACCTTGGATTTAACGACTGTACTTTCTTTACCATCAGTATGCATTTTCTTAGCAGCATTGACTTCTTCGGTATCGGAAGAATCAGCAGAAAGCGACCTCTTTTTTGATTCTGTAGCCTCTACCCCTTCCATGGGGCTAACATCCCCCATCATGACCAGGACATACAACCCTTTGGACTTGCAACCCTTAATATGTTATGAATAAATAGAAATAAATAAATACCTATACAATTAAATATATACAAATAACTATACAAACGTCCGAGTTAAAATAGCTGTAAGGAGGTCGCGATAAAGGATGCAAAAGCACCTTTATTTCTCCTTCAACACTATTTGAAGCTCCTCAAACGTTAATTAAATCCCTATATACAAATACATCACTATACAATTCACAACTCCTGCACAACGATGAAGAAAGAAGACCGTGCAGCAGACACGACCTCACTCTCTCGCTGCTGTAGAGAGACTGGAGTCAATTTTGAATTTTGGTAAAAATTTCATCTCTCCGATTTTTCTCATATTTTGCATATTTGAAACAAATGTCACCTGTATTCCATATCATTGTTCTATTTTTAAATATGTGCACATTTACCATTGTTGCAGGCGGATGAAAAGTTTTACAGGTGTTACACAGAAATATTGTACAAAACACAATATATCTGCAGTTCAGTGAGTCATGGAAAAAGTAAAATATACGTTTTGCTTAAAAATAATAGTTTTATAATTTTTCCATTGCATCTATTTTTATTAAATGTACTATGGATTAGATAGCGATACAAACTTCTTATTTTTAAGTTGAAATAAAAAAAAACACATAATTGATTTTTGTCAACATATCACATTTTAACATAATAACAAACTTTTTCTCCGTTATCTGTTCCGAAAAAGGTTTGTATCCATGATTGTAAATATGTTATTTACCATTCATAAAAATCAAGCAATTTCACAGTTATGAATTAAAATCAAAGTTTATTGAACTATTCAAATATTTATCAATGAGATGAGTAAATAAACTTTGATTTTAATTCATAACCGTGTAATTGCTTGATTTTTGTGAATGGTAACTAACGTACTTACTATCATGGATACAAACCTTTTTCGGAATAGATAACGGAGAAAAAGTTTGTTATTATGGTTAAATGTGATATGTTGACAAAAATCAATTCTATGAAAAAATTACATTTCCATTTAAAAATAAGAAGTTTGTACCGCTATCTAATCCATGGTACACTCAATAAAAATAGATACACTGGAAAAATTATAAAACTTTTTATTTTTAAACAAAACGTATATTTTACTTTTTTCGTGGCTCGCTGAACTGCAGAGATATTATGTTTTGTACAACATTTCTGTGTACAACCTATAAAACAGACTCATCCGCCTGCAACAATGGTAACTATGCACATATTTAAAAATAGAACAATTATATGGAATAAGGGTGACATTAGTGTGAAATATGCAAAATATGAGCGAAATCGGAGAGATGAAATTTTCACCAAAATTCAAAATTGACTTTCTCTTATGGAGATTAACATGGTAAAATTTAATTTTTGCATGGTCCCCCCTTGATAGTCAGTTTCGGCTGCTCTTCTTCAAATGCAGTTTTCTCGCTTACCGATTTTTTTGCAGATGAACGGCTATTGAAGTGATTATCAGGGATATGTACTCTACAGAATCCGATGGTTTAAAAAAATATCTGAGGGTAACACTTGGATATGTTCCCTTGTGAGTACTGTACTGAGTATTTGATGCTCGGTATATGCGAACATGCCTACATGGAATGTGTAATTACTGTTACCTTATTTAAATTAGCCTACTGGCTAGTATAAGTTTTATAATATTATTGGTATGCAGAAATAATATTTTTAATAAAAATATAGAACAGTACCCGGAAAGCCTGCACCGCAACAATAGTGCAGGCGCTAGAAATAAATATATGAGACTATAGATTGGAACCTATTATATTTTACGTGGTATTTTATGAATATAAGATTTTATTTTTCATTTTGTTTTCGAAGTAGTGAATTATTTCGAAATAAAATAATTGAAGATGAGAAATAATAAATAAACATGCAAAATAATATTCATTTGAACAAAGCAAATTTACATTATAAGCGCAATAGATATATAAATGTTAGGTCAGGTTTGATTAGGTTAATTTTTAGACTTATATGGAAAAGTAAATATTAAATTATTCGATTTAAGATTTAAAATGAAAATAAAAGTTACATTGAGTAAATATCTAAGTTTAAGAGAATAAATAAGAACGGGAGGCATATTTGTGTGATATCTCAGTAGAAAAAGAATAAAAAAAATAAAGTAATTTAAGGGAATTGCCTCAAATTTAAGATTGTGGGCATCAGTTGTAAAACACAGCCAATCAATAAATATGAAAAGTGGAATTTGTAACATATATATTTTTATTTTTGCAATGTGTGAAAAATAGTGACTAATTTATATGTAGGCCTAACTGTAAATTTCCTTAATTTAAAGAGTTTTACAAATGAAAACGAGTGAAAAATTTGAAAATCAATTTTTATTTTAATACAGTACAACAAAATTTAATGATTTTTTAAACTAAATTGTGAAAATGAAATTATACATGTTCAATAAGTATATTTCATTAAATAAATAAATATTATCGAAAATGATAAATAAAACAATAGGATATTTTACGAAAAAAAAAAAAAACTTGTCACGACCAGGGCTTGAACCTCCACCCTTTGGGCTATCAGCCAAGCGCAGGCGTGGATGCAGGTCGGCGGTCCCCCCCCCCTGTCACGAAAAAAGTAAGAAACAAAAAGATAAAAAAACAATGAAAAATTTCCTAATAATGCAGATAAAATAGCTTATTTTTGGCGATTTTGGTCTTCAACATGAAAAAATAAAGTTAAAATCTTAAAAATCCAATTAAACTTTCGATTTTTTTCGGCTTCGGCGAGTTTGGTCTTCGACACCGCTATCTTCTCAGGTCCCTCCCCCCCCCCCGCCGTCGGCCCAGGCTGGATCCGCGCCTGGAAAATTAACACTCAAAGGAAGCTATTTAACTGTAATTTTCAGAAGTGTGCACTAGTAAAAAAATGTTATTTTAGGCCCTGTTATATCGAGTTTAGCCAATTTGAATATTTGATATATGTTATTCTAGCATGTACAAAGTATACAATAATATCTTACACATCACATAACTGATGAGGTGATATCTGAAATATAAGAACGTAGATTTCGTTGTCAGATTGATTTAGGAAATCTGCGCAATTTGTACATTTAGCACCTCTATATTAAATAAACAGAGGAAATATGGTTTGATATATTATATCACGATAATATTATTAAATTGTCGAACGTAAGATTTTCAACAAATTTGTTCGCTAATGAACTTATTAGTATAACTTCGAAAATAATTGAAAAATTCATAAACATTTGCATTGCTTAAAAATCATCTAATGTGTTTAAAAAAGGTCACCAGAAAAACACATAAACAATTTTTTGAATAATAGTTGTAGACTGTAGTCAATTTTTATATAGTTGCAGTATTCAATATATTTTTTGACAATTTGCATTCTTCACTGACTCATATTCGACAATGGGAATGCATGGTTCTTTTAATCTTTTTATTACTTTGTTTACTCAGAAA
>JAQFYR010001230.1:0-10469 GCA_034694985.1 Campodea silvestrii
CTACCGCACGCCACTGGCAATGTCTCACATGGCCATGTCAACAAAACTGCTTGCTAAAACCAGCAGATATATTCCCTCCATCTCAAAAAATTGTAAACGCAGTTGCCAACCCAACTGAAGTGCTTTCTGGCAAAGGTACAAAATTCACATGATCAGCACTCACATTAAATATAATTATATAAGTTATTTTGGAGTTATTTAATCAGCGAATATATATACATGAAAACAAACCCATTAAGCCTACTCTGTACGGAGTTTTATTTCGGCTACTGTAGTTTCGCACTTAACAGTGGGTCATCTGGTCTTTCTGTGAGCCTTTGTGAATTTGCTGCAAATTAACTTGCTGAAAGGCCAGGTGATGCACTGTTAAGTGCGAAACTGCACAGTAACCGAAATAAAACTCCGTAAGAGCAGGCCACTCTGTATATTCTCTCAATATCGTATTACATGATAATAATATAACAATTAATGGCGGTATTTCATGTGACATGATCCAGTTTAACTCTATTATTTGAAACCAATTTGAAGGTCTTTTAATTTTTTATTATTTTCTCTCTAGGGACTGCTTCGCAATAGGAAAAAACGATCCGATCCAGTATTTGGTTTGTTAACATCATCATCAGGAACAAATGTTAAATTAGGAAAACACGACACAGCTACATTTTATGAAATGAAGAATTTATTCTTTCATTATAAAAGAAGAGGTCTTCATGATGCAAGTTACCACATAATGGTCCCAACACCTCAAAAATTCAGTTCATATAGTTGGGATCCTTATCGAAAATTCAATAAAGAGATGATTGTGGCATCTGATGCATCATATCGTAAATTCTTCGTCTATGCTGATGTTAATGTCAAATTAGAATCTCATCTCAGAGCAGCATTTTATTGTCAAGGAATGGGGCATATAGGTAGCAATGTCGCTGTACCTCAAACAGGTATGATATATGTTAAAATAACATTTAGAAGATATACTTTCATTTTAATAAGTGACTGCAGTTCTCTCTTTTTTTGTTTTTTCATTTAACATTATCAAGGAATTTAAAGACGAATTTTCGTACGGTACACGAAAGGAACATCAACAGCTTTGGATGTTCATTACGTTATAAAAAAAATCTTCGTATAGCTCCTCTTTTGAAAACCGAAATTGCAGTTATTTAATAACGGAAAATTAGAAGAACTCCGGCTGTTCAATAATTTTAAAATGAACTGGATGGTAAATTCTCTTGGACCACCATTTATTTCTTAAATAAGTCAACTTTCAAGAAACGACAAATAATGGTCCAGAAGAAATTCGAATCACTTGGTTAAACATAAAAACCGCCTTGTAGTTATATTTTGTTTTGCACCAACCGGTTTCGTTTTTTCAATACATTATCAAGGGGATGTGAACAAATTATCACCACAGCATATGAACTAAAATAAATGGTACTGTTCACATCATCTTGATTATGGTTCTCTGAAACGGAAACCGGTTGGTGTAAATAAAATATGTAAATGAACTATAAGGCGGTTTTTATGTTTTAACTTAGTCAACTTTCAATGTATCACAGAATTTTTCAAATTTTGTTGTTGAGAATTACAACTATTGTCGAGATAGCTCAATCCCTTTCAGATAGTTAAATTAAAAGTTGATTTCGACTCGTAATATTAACTGGATAGTTCAATCCCGTTTTCATTTCAAAAACTGGAACTATAGTAATTATCGCAACTATTGCAAATGGTTATATATACTGAATAACTAGCATTCGGGGTAGATTTTTTTTAGAATGTATACCTGAGGTACAACGGAATATTTTCTAATAGATATATTATTGTAATGTTGTTACGTATAATATTGAACTACCACTTTCTAGCCTCTCGATGTACTTTTACCACCTTTATCTCCTCAGGGGAATACTGCCACCTATGTATCGAATGTGGATATGGGATGGATCGGCATACGACCGCGGTTTCGTCCCTTCAGGACTCAACAGGCATTTTTGCACAGCTGCGTCATTAAACCCCTAATACTAGGTTTCAGAGCACAGGTCTTTAACTACTACGCTACGATGGCTAGTCAAAAATCAACAACTCAAAGGTGGTATTTACAGTAGGCCTAGAGAGTCAAACTGAATTTAAGGAAAGGAGAAATGCGGGAAATTTGAAATTCTTAAAACCCTGTACCAATATTAATTCTCAGCAAAGCCTGCTTATTAGGGGTTTAATGACACAGCTGTGCAAGCCTACCTGTTGAGTCCTGAAGGGAAGAAACCGCGGTCGTATGCCGATCCTTCCCATACCCAGCATATTCCATATATAGGTGACAGTAGTCCCCTGAGGAAAAATAATATTTTGCTTCGTCCAGTGAACAAGATGTAATTCTGATATTATATCGAAAGTTTTGGAAACTACATTTTGTTTACTATTTTGTCCCTAGCTACGGTCATGAGTGTCTAATTTCTCCGAATTCTCCTTATAAACAAACTTCACCAATATTGTAACCCTGTGATTGAAGGTTGAAGGATAAAGGTGAAGCTGAGTATTGGTGGCAATAATAGAATAGTATAGCTATTGTGGTTCAGAACTCATTTTTCTTCATTGTGGATTCTTAATATAACATTGTGATATACCATATCGTTATTTTTCAAATAATCAGTTTAAATAACATTGTCATTATTGTTTAAATAACATAACCTGTATTCTGCATGAACTAAATAGTCGGACCTACGAGAAATAGATATATGTTATACGTATGTTCAATTACCGCCCGAAAGGAAGTTTATATCTTGTGTTATTGCTCTTCATGACTTCAACATAATTTCATTATTCTCTTCTTAAATATTGTTCTTTAACGATAATTATTTCGACAGCGGACTCTCCGTATAGTTATCTGGATCATAAAGTTAGCACAGAAGAAGGCAAGGAAGAGATTGCAAAGTTGAACAGAAAAGCCTTCCAAGATCGTAAACCATTTGGTGGAGCTGTATATCTTTATACAGATAACAGCACAGAAGATGGGGCTTTCTGTACGGCAGTAATTAGAACTCGTTTAAGTCAAATTAATTTGAATAATGTCCATGAAGTTTTCCATGATAAAACCCCAAAAGAAGCCGGGGAAAATGGTAAGTCCAAACACACAACACATACAGGGTTACTACAAAAGATGGGAAGAGTTTCGATTTTTCACACGAAAACTATTTAAGATGTCAAAACGTAAAATACATGTTGTACGGAGATTTATACAGAGAATTTACAGGGAAACTTGTACAGAGAATTGTACAGTAATTTGTACAGAGGTTGTTCAGAGAAACTCTTCAAGCGTTAAGGCGGAATCCCAAAACAGCTTGGTTGCAGTATACGCTGCGAGCTAGTGAAATTTCCTGCTAGCGATGAATTTTTAAAACTGTCTAAAACTAGGTTCAGTGTACTTGCAGTCAACTTTAATAGGTTCCTTTTATACCATTTTATTAAGGTAAGCTTTAAGACTTTATCAAAATTACTATTTAAGTGAGAATTTGAATAAATGTGAAAATAATCACCCGCTAGAAGTTCCACTCGCACATTATAAACAAACACTGCAATAGGTTATGGAAATCCGCCTTAATACTGCGTTCCACGGGTTATGATACATTGATACGGGATAGGTATCACGTAACTAGTTAGTGAAAATGGCAATAAATTCCCTCTGTTTGAATTTGGCAAACGTAATTCTGCCGCCACACAACAACGGCGTTTTAGGGGACGTTTCGACGAAGATTCGCCGACTACACAATCCAAATTAATCCATTTACGACCAGCAGATGAAATATGAAACAATAAAATGTTGGTGCGAAGGTAAAATTTCTTGGATACCGGATTGCAGTGATGGAACGGGTCAAGAATTTTTGATCCGGTGACCCGATGACCCGGAATCCACGTGACCCGGGGACCCTGTGACCCGAACTGACCCAGTTTCATCTTGTGATAAAAAAAATAACAGTTTCACCAGCTATTAGTGGTTTTGGAATTTCTGTACATTCACACTCCGAAATTGCCAAGGAATTGATTTGAAAATAAGCAGGGGCGTGCACGGCAGCATGCACTCCCTTAGCGTCTACCACTCTCCCCCGTCCCAACTGGAAAAAATAAGGAATGGAGAAAACAAACATAATATGAAAAAAAAATCTCGGTGAAACTCATTAAAAAAACTGTGAAATATATAGAACTTCCAGGATCAAAACAGGGTCACATGGACTGACCCGGTGAGCCGGAGATAAATTTGACCCGAAGTGACCAGGTGACTCGTTCCATCACTGACCAGATGAAGAAGGTCTGTTAAGTTGTGTTTGGCAAGAATTAGACTATTATACCGTGTTGAAATATGCCGGAAAAATTTTAAAGTTAATCAACAATATATTATAGTTTATATTGTTGATTAACTTCAAAATATTTATATTTCTGGTTGGCGTCTAGTTCTCACTGATGATGATTTTTGTAAAATCGAATACAAATCATTTTTCTTTTGATTTTTGTAATTTGGGAATACAAATCAGTTTTTGGAAGTTTAAGACCGTATTTCATTTCAATTAGTCATGCAAAGTGCTCAGAAAGAATAAGAAAATCGAAACAAGTTTGAGTAATACAGACACTTTTGTTGAGAAGAAACACTCTTTCATTTACAAGAAACCTCAACTGGTCCACAGAAATTTAAATTTGAATTAAATTCTCAATCTACTTTTTAATGTGATATAATTTTTATTTTTCCTTGACGTATTTCATACCGTGTAGTTCTAGCAGACCAGCCACTGATTAACATTCTGTAAAACAATCGTATGTCAATAAATATTTTTAATAGTATATAGTAATCATGCATGCTTGTCATATTTTTATTATCAATAGAAATGGCGTTAACACGTACCGTTAATTGCGAAAACGCAAAATTGATGCTTCATGAAATTGATGTAAAGTTTACAGCATACAATCATATACTACATCCAAATATTTAGGACACTTTTGATAACGAACAACTAGAATTACAGCATACACACTACTTCAGTAGGACACTTTAGATAACGAACCTGAAAAAAGCCTATTCAAAATTTATTTTCGTAATCCACGGCCACTAATAACTAATACCAACGGACGTTTCTTCTTTCAGCTTTGTGTGTTTATCAAGAAATGGCATATCCTCTGGCATACATTGTAAGTTTGTGAGCAATAAAATGTGTGCACCACAATTACGTGCTGCTTACCACGAAGTATGTAATCGAGAATGGTATTTATTTTCAGGTACACGTTGCTTTTCTAAGGAAGATAGCAGGATATATTCCATCAGAAGTGTGTACAAATTTAACATATGAAGAAAATATTGTCCCTTATAGGGTGAGTTTGATGTTCGGAAATTTAAATTGAAAATCTCGAAAGAAAAAAATCTTAATATCCAACAGAACCGACTATGATCGAAATAGTTTGTAGATGTTTTAAATGAAGAAATTTCAATATTTAAAAATCCGTAACAGAAAAACACCTATCGTTATGACTAGCAGGAATTTCTTGTTCTTGTTGACATTTGCAAGCAGAGATTTATTCTGATGAAAGTGCAAGCATTAATATTTGGAATCAGTAAAAAGAACAAAATTTAAAGTACATTGGAAAAATCCTTTATCAAAGAGAAAAAGAATTTTTTTTAAGCCGGTTCAGCATTGTCTAAAAAAAACACATCAAATTCTGGTAGGTTATCTCCTAAATATAAATCAACTTTTTAGTTGAAGTTAAATTATATGACTGGGCTTTGGCTCAAATACAGATGCCCTATTTCAAACCACGCTGATTAAATCGTAGGCTACGAACAATTCTTTGAACCCTAATCTGATAAACCAGTGGCTGCGAATGCGCTCTGATGTATGCATAATTGCAAGCAAACACGGATGGCTATTTCACTAACTTGAATAAACCTAATTAAGGGTTTTTGGCCAACTTCTGTACAAAAATACCCTTCAGTTTCTGGTAACGTAACTTCAAGCGTCCAAGACACAATCGCAAAATTCATGATATACCACATATTTTACATCGACTATAAACCTTTCCATTTCCATAGTCCTGTTCACTTCAATTGTCCACCAAATTACCTTACTTTTAAGAAATATCCCAAATTCTTATTTAGCCCAACACATTTTCAAATCGGCGGAGTTGTGGATGTAAAACAATTTGTTTATTACCGCCTCACATTCAATTTTAAGTACTGTAATGGAAATTGATGCAACCAAGAAGATTTTTGTGTTCTGTCAGGCTGTAAGTCTTGTAAATACGGACACATCGCAGAACATGCTAAATTTAAAAGTGATAAAAGCGTAATTATAATGTCCAAAATGTGGCGAGAACCCCAAGCGTAAATACAACTAACCGATGCAAAAATGCCTTTCTTTTGTATATACAAAAAAAAACTGGAAAGGAGGAAGCAGTAAATAAGTTTTACACTGTTCATGTATCAGGCAGCAAGGATTCATGCATGATGAGTCTAAACTTTGTCGACATCAATTGCGGAACCAATAATGTTAACTGCACGTCAATTAATATTTTCAAATAAGATTAATTCTGATTAAAGTTTTATTTTCCAGCAACTCCATGCCTTAATGCCATTTGCATATAGCACCCAAGGAAAAGGAGGTTATCGTGTTGATGACAAGAAAATGGGTACAATGAGTAAAGTTGTTCAAATAGCACTTGTGTTTTGTTTTACGCTTACGTGGATATCACTGGTGCACAAACTTATAATCAAACGGAAAAGATATCTAGAGGTAAATAAGCAAATAAAATTTACCAATCCAGCGAGGTGTAGTCTACATGTTATTCCAATAATACACTGGTAATGCCTTCTCTGTAATATTGTTGATTTATTTACCATAATATGTTTCGCACCCTGTTCACCATTTGTTGTCTAGTTGATTTGTCTAGTCTTTAAATGTGATTTGTTGTCTAGTCTTTACATTGTCTCATAATTTATGTTACATCTGATGATGTACAGGGTGCGAAACATGTTATGGTAAATAAATCAACAATATTACAGAGAAGGCATTACCTGTATATTTTTGAAATATTTAATGTGACTCTGTAAATTCTCGTGTGAAATGCTTAGGCCTACATGATATTCTTTCTTTAACCAGTTTTTATATACGTATGATCCTGCTTTAAGAATAATCAAATTAGTTTTACTGCTTTCCATTTTCAGCAACACATGACAATGGCAGGAATTCCACGTTGGCAAATAACTGCTTGGGTGATTATGGATACCTTTATAGTTGCAATACCATCTTTCCTATATATCTGCTTTACAATACCAAGAACTGATTTACTCTTATTTTTCTGCACTCCAAAAGCCTGGAAATTGACGCAACCTATATTAAACGTTCATGTTTCATTATTATTCACTTTCTTGATGTTCTATTTCTTTTGCTCGAGCTGTTTTTGTGTACTTATAAAATCAACAACTACATCAGGTAAGAAAATAAAATAACAAACAAAGAGTCTACAAGAATACAATGCTTGATAACTTGAAATAATTTAGTTTTTCCCCATGTTGGGTGTTAATGCTTTGCAAAATGTTCAGAACAATCTACAGGATAGTGATTAATTGAATTTGACAGCATGTCAAATTCAATACAAGTTGAGAATGTGATTTTATTTGATATAATAACAGTCTCAACAGGTTAACCTGTGAATAATAAAGCAATTCTTCATTTCAATATTGAGTTCAAGAATGCAAAGCTCATTCATAGCAAATGTTAGAATAGAAACGAATTTTTACTTTTATAATTTGTATATATTATTTCTCAAATGTATTTACAGGGCATGGATTTCAAATTGTCTGTATGAAAACATTGCATTAGCTAGTTTATAAAATATACTAAACTTTTCTCATCAACTGGGAAATGCTTATTGAGATGTTAACAAAAAAATACTGACTAATATAACACCTTTTATTAAATTTCGCTCATTTTCTAAGTATTTGCATTTTTACGTCCTCACTGGGTATTTGGCTACCCGTAACAACCTGATGTGAAAAATAATAAACAAATGGTGTCTTCATGTGAAATGTTCTACATTTTTTTTGTGTAAAGTTAAAAGCAGTTTTAGACTGTTTAAGTATTCATATCGTTTCGCCAGCAAAGGAAAACCAGCACATAGGTGCACGGATCACTGATTTTTCTGAAGAAAATACTGTAACGGGAATTTTGGTACGTTTCCTTAAAATTAAGTTGTATTTCGAATGAGATTCGAAAAAGCCTAACTAGGCCTGGTTCTTATGTCTAGGGTTCGAGCCCCATTGAGCTGTATTTATTATAATTTGTGAAGGATATCATAATGTTACTTTTAAAAACAATTATACGTTATCTAGAGCAGCATAATTTAAATCATGTAATCGGGACTTCCTGCATTTACGAAAAGTTATGGTTTGTTTACTAAATCAACTGCTGAGTTACCGTAGCTAGGCTAGCCTAGGCCTATTGGGGATACGGTATCTGAAAACTAAACGGCACAGCGAAGTAGTCTTTTCAAGTTTATTAATAAATTAACGCCCTCGCCACTATTGTCCGCTACCGCATGATAATAGCCTATATTTGGTTATACGGTGATTAATTGAATTACTATCATTAAACTGTGATTAGATTTTTCACGCGCTTACAATACACTATAGGAAATGCCGGATTTACGCCAACAACAAATTTTGTTTCAAGGACTATCCAGAGTGTACAATTAGAAACAATATTTGTTCCTCTCTTCAAATATTTGATTCGGGTGGATTTTACAGGGTTGCAGATGAAAGATTTGCAGACACTTTGCTAGAAAATATTCCTACTCTGAAATCCATAGGTAAGCTTGAAATCACGCATTTAGTTTCTAATGGAAATCCAATGAATATTCCTCTGAATAATCTTGTTCATGCAAATGTTTGTGTGGATAAAATTGACAAAGCGATTGTGGAAAAGAATATTTTGGAACTTTTGACCAATGTTACATCTTTCTCATTGTATTCGAATACTGGACATTACTTCAATGAAGAAATACGTGGAAGATTTAGATGTTTATATGAAAAATTGGACATTATGGAGCACTTACATCCAATTTATCTAAATTGGACAAGGAATATTCATAGCTTGGCTCTCTAAAATTCTGACCGACAAGTCGTAGTACTAGATTTTTCCCTGGTAGCTTACAACTTTCCTAACTTGAACTCGTTAAGAACTGAACATTTTTCACATGGAGATGATGATAATCAGATTGAAATGATTTCACCACCTGTCAAATTCAAGAAACTTGAAAATTTGGAGGCCCATTTTAACTGGAAACTTAATCCTGAGTTTCCGATGTTTGCTATTCTGGGTATAGTAAATGAGACAGTGAAGAATATAAATACAAGTTTTATTCGCTTTACTACTACATGGAACCTTTCAAAGAACATTATTTGAACAATGTATTTCCTTGCTTAGAAAGTCTTGAGATTGATGCTTATAATAGAACGGATGACCTAGATGAAGATGAAAGAATGGAAATTATTAATCATTGTCCAACATTGAAGAAGTGCAAGGTTTTGAGAACAAACGACGACGATTGGCATAAATTGAGAACATTGACTGGTCACTTCTTTTTCGAAAATAAACTCATTAATTTGTATAAAATGCCTTTTCTTTCGTATCTATATAGTGTAGCTGAGGCCAACCTAGCTAATGTTCCCTCTGAAATGCTGAACTCTGCTTTCATGCTGTTCAATAAATCACAAGATTATCGGTGATATACAGAGATCCAAAAGCAAGGTAAATTGAATATTAAATACGCAAACCAACATTCCCTGTATATGATTCATAGAACGTATTTGGTTGGAATCCTAATTTCACCATGGTTCTTTGAAAGAATGATTGAGTGGTTCGCCTCTTTTCACCCGAAAAACGCCAATTTTATATCGACACTTTCATTGCATGTTAAATGTTCAGTCATAATAATGCGCGAGCTGCGGACAACGGCATTACCAGTACAAGCTGTGCAACTACAGCTCAATAACTTTTTCAAATAAATTCCAGATTTAGAAACATTCTGTTTAGTTACTAATGGCATAAATCCGGTAGAAAATCGTAATTGTGACAAACTTTAAATTATATTTAAAATGTTCGTATTTGCAGTTTAAATATAAAACAATTTTCATTGATTCCATTTGAGTTACAGTACTAAAACAAAGTTCTAAAGATGATTTTAAATTTCATTTAAGGGTCGATTTTGGTGTCCCGGGTAAGTTACACCTGAAAAAGTGAGCGCTCTTCCTCCATGCATCTTGCACCGGACTTCCAAATAGAATAGGTAAAATTACTCAGTCGCGTAGCATGTGCGTTTTACTATTGTCGATTTTTGGTATCCGACGTAAGATGTACAGAGGAAGGGCGTTCAACTTTCTCTATGTGACTTACCCGGATCACTAAAATCCCCCCTTAAAATTATTATAATTGAATTAGTAAACT
>JAQFYR010001231.1:0-10469 GCA_034694985.1 Campodea silvestrii
AACGTGTCCAAGTTATTGAAACTGCTTCAAGAGTACCGGGACGTTCCCGTGCTTTCCGCGGGGGTGGTTGCCAGCAATTTGTAATTAATAAGCAGCTCCGCCCCCGAAAGTTTGGTGAGTGAGTGTGAGAGTGAAAACAATCAGTCTGGTGTTAGCTGATGAAGAGTTGGGTTGTGAAGTAAAGTTTTGACAAAAGTGATTTCCTTAAGTAGTGCTTTAAGAAGTTCTAAAGTTTACTCTTTTCAATATTGTAATTTTAAGATTTATAACATTGTTTGCGTTGGAGATAAGTGTTTCAAATATTTACCTGTTCCATGTTAACAATAAATGTTACAACATGATAGATCTCGAATATTATTCAATGACATTGGTATCAACACATCACCTAATAAGGCCAGAAGAAGATAAACACAACGACGTTATTAGGCTTAGGCATATGCGTTAAACATGACAACATAGTATAAGTTGATTGATAGCTAATAATAGCTGAACATGATTTAAATTGTTCTCTTATTATCATAATTAATCCTATAATTTAATACCCTTACGCATACGTACATAATGTAATATTTTCTGTAATAATAAAATATGCTAGATAGTGTGAATTATTCTCTAAGTACTGTAGACTTAATATTACCTTATCTTAGAAAAATCCAATTATAAAAATTAGTAAATTACGAAGCTTTGAACAACTTACTTTTCGAATTCCAGTAATCTTTCCACCTTTATTTTTGATAATCTGTTTGTGTTGCATATCGTAACGGCAGGAAAATACAAATCATAGCTTGGTTCGTTCGTTGAATGTATAGTAATCACTACATTTCCATGCAGATACTCCCTAACGAGTATGCAAATAAAATAAGAACAAATTGCTACGGCTGTTACCAAAAAGATACTCCATAGAAATCTGTAAAGAATTCAAATAAAAGTTTAATATATTGTCTTATTAATTCAATGTTAAAGATGATTCTAGGTCATTTCATCCCCAATAAGTTGCTCCGACAATTCTATCCGGAAAATCCGGTCATTTCGTCTCTTGCAAAAATGAATGTCCCTCCTTTCAATTCAATATATTCACTTCTCGGTTAATTACTCCCGTATTACGGGAAATTGAGATGTTCACATTGCTTCTTAAAAAGTATGGAAATCATGTACTCATTTATTTACACAATCGTTCTGAAGTCATTGTTTAAGATTCCACAATATTTTCTTTGAATAATTTTCGTACTTCCTCATTTTAAAAGAACAACTTGTGGTGTCAAGAAATTACCAGATGATTGGTTGAAATTCGTACATAAAGATCAGGGAATGGACTGATAAAACCACCAGTGCTGGAAATTTGAAGTTCGATCTTGTAGAGGTCGCGGGATAGCAAAAAGAGATTATACAAACATAAAACATTGCCTAAAGTACGAATACCAATAGCGACTCATTAATAATGGAAACATGTGTCCAGTCGCGAAAATATATTACCGATTTTAAAGGACATCACTTTATTTTTTCCGACTTGATCACTTTTACATAATGCAGTAAGTAGTTTATAAATGCACAATAGCGACGCTATACCTTCAACTTTGTAATAGAGTGGAAATATTAGACGTTGCAGGAAACGTACATGTACTTCTGTTTCACAATAAAGTGTCGACTACGACAGAAGCGGATCAGCTAGACACGGGAATATGTTTTTTTTATTATCTGACACCAATAAGGATGACGAAACAAATATTTCCACAATTCTACGTACAGTAGTGTAGCTGAACATCCCAAACTTATATAAAGGTGATTAATTCACGGAAAGCAAATATAATTGCAGGTAAGGAAGGAAGTTGCAAGGAATAAAATGAGAGGATGAAATTTGTTGGGACAGCAAATGAAAGGGGGTGAAATGATCGACAACGGTTAAAGGTGCAATTTTATGTAACATAAAATAGAAAGTCATCGTAGGATAAATTCGAAGGTGCTAAAAATTTAAGCAATTGACAAGCGATTATAGATTACCATTGAGAACTGTTACATTGCAATCCATACCTCACAATATATTACGAATACATCGTAATTGTAGAACAAGAAAATCTTAGTAAATTGTATTAGGATGTTTCTCGGTTCTGATTATGTTAGTTTAAATCTGTAAATCACGGCGTTGCATAAGTAATGCGTATTGCGTTGAGCAAGTAAATACTGTTTTTTATAGTAAGAAAATTGTGATCTAGGCAAAATCGCAAAAGTGGTAGCTTATTGGATGAATTTCCAATTTTGAATTCTTAATTAGTAATGAAGCATTATGACTTGCCGAAAGATCATAATACTTAGGTTCATAACAATAGTTGGTAAAACGATGGCGATTCTCTATCTTTTTAGGCCATTTTGGGCAAAGTTGTAGCTCGCCAGGGACTGTTATACCGATTTTTTTCTTACAATATATATATATATAAATAAATCAATAATAATAATAATAAAACACGCACACAATACTATACAGTAATTTAACTGCGCAGCATTTGCATTCAGTTTACTGGAATATAAATTTTACCTGTCGAATATTGATTTCTTTAGTAGATACTTGAGGCCATGTAAAGTGGTATTTTGCAGATATTCTTTTACTACCAGTTGTATTTCATTCTTGGGTTGAGATTTTCCATCATATTCAGCATTTTCATTGACTATTCTGCTGCTTTTCAACTTTCTGGATGTTTCTTCTTTTGGATACATATTAAATTTATATGAAAACGAAGTCAATGTAATATACACAGGATCACTAGTTACATCCCAGACTGTCTTGGGAAGTAGGGAACAGACATTTCTTCTACATTAACACAATGCTAACGACTCCAGGTTTAAAGAAAATCGGTGTGACAAAATCTTAGTCGAAATTCAAAGCTGAGTTTAGTTTTGAGAAAATGCAAGTGGTTTCACCTTTTTAAACACGATTGTGGGTCAAACTTATGTATGCCCTAAACGGCGCAACTTCTTGTCGTTAAAAAGAAGAACGACTATTCGGTTACAAAACAATGTTTTCACCTTCCTGATAATAAACATTTCACCACTGGCAGATTTCTTTAATATGTCAAGGAGAAAAATGGAGATCAATATTTGCGGAACAAAGATATATTATCCACATCAAATGCTGTCACTTGTAACGTAACAGGTATGTCATAATTAGTATGAAATATTATGAGAGAACAACGACGTCTTGAGAATGAGATATTTTATGTGAAGTACACATAATATATTATGCTATTAATACAGGTAGAATAATGGAAGGGAAGTAGGACAATTCGGCATAATTTTTTCCTTTAAAGTGAAATTCGACCCGGTCAAATCCAGGTTGAACTAATTCGGTGCAAAAAAAGTAAATAGATAAAACTACCTTAACTATGTGTGTATATTAGCAATATACTACTCTGTCTTACATTAGATTTATCGTACCGTATTTCATTGTCGTAACTAGTTGGTGTATTATCAATTATAACCGGGGTGATGGAAAAGGCCCTACGCGGAATAAGTCCTACACGAAAATTTTCCATTACTGGAAATAGCCCTACACTGAATAACCCCTACCGTGAAAAACCCCTAAATTGCTGATTTTCTTGTAGGAGTAATTCCAGAGACAGGTTCTAAAATGTCCCTACTTTGATTTATTCCTATTTTGTTGACCAAATGAAGAACCCCTACAAAATATTTCACGATCCAGCTTATTAAACTACTATTTGAGCGACAAAGTGAATACAAAACCCCTTTAACCAAGCTTCTCCTGGTCTAGCTAACCTAGCTGACCTAACCTAACCTAACCTCACGTGGCCTGATCTAAGAAAACCTAACCTAACACAACCTAACCTAAGAAAACCTAACCTGACCTAACCTGACCTAACCTAACCAGATCTGATCTGATCTTACTATCCTAACCTGACCTAACATTGTCTCACCTGACCTATAAGAAGAGATAACCTGACAATACCTTATCTAACCTGACCTAACCTAACCTAGGGCCAAACCTGGCCTAATCTGACCAAATCTACCTTAACCTGATCTTAGTGCACACACTGTGCTGAATATATCCGGCAACTGATGCATATGGAAGGATTATTTAAAAAATATATTATATAGGGATTATTCCACCGACGGGAAGTAGGTGTACTTACATGTATCTGATGTAGGGGTACCCGGGTACTGCATGTAGCGTGCACTGAATTACCCCTAAATTGTGATAGGTATTATTCAGCGTATAGGGCTTGTTCAAAACAGGGAATTGCTATTTTCAATTATTATTCCGTGTAGGGATTTTTCCGCGTAGGGCCTTTTCCGCGCCCCGTATATTTAACCACTCCTCTGTTTTATGATAGAAGAGTGGGGGAAATCCCCGTTATAAAATAATCCACAGTAAGAAGAGACCAAGATACCGTATACGGGTACGGATTCAGCCGATCTCCATACGGCGGTGTGGAGGGCGCCACGGAGAGTTTTGAAGTCTATTTAATTTTTTTTAGTCCAAATGTGCATTTGTAATGCGATATTTTACTATTATTATTTATTTTATATACATATTTTTTCGTTCCTAACTTTTTTCCGCGACCGCAGAGTGTTGCCCCTTTCCCGCCGGATCCGCTCCTGATCTAACTACGTGTATCTCCTGCTGTATATAGTGTTCACATGCACGAATGGAAAATAGGACGTTTTATTGTTAACTTGCAATTTCTATTGTCAAAACGAAAAATGATCTATAACTTACCAATAACGAAGTACACAGCTTCAATTATATGGTTCCATACATATTATGCAATTCCTACCATATTATGAAAGATTTACAGTAAGTTATATAATGTTTTTTTTTCCTTTTAACACGACAGCATCTCAAAAAACGACATCCAATCCATCGATAATCGCATACCAAGATATAGGAGAAAATATATATGAACAACTACAATGTGTTCAATGTGCTCTGAAGCTAGTACTCAACTCCAAAACCGCCTCCGCTTCTTTCGTCAACTAAAATAAATTAAATAATATAAAAAAGAACTCATAAATAATCTCACAATTCTATTATTCTATATGCCCTAGGCCCCTAGCCTGGAGCTGACGATGTCTGGACCCCAGTGATGAACACCATTCAATTCATGAATTGAATTGGATTGAATTGACTGATCAAAATTGACCACAATTGAATTTGTGAATTGAACTGGTAATTCAATTAATTGGAATTGAATTGCTAATTCAGCTCGTTCAAAATGAATTGAATTGCTAACTCAATCAATTAAAATTAAATTGAATTTTTTCCAATTCAAAATGAATTCCATAAGTTGAAGTTTATCCAATTCAAAATGAATTGAATGAACTGAATTTTAGCCAATTCAAAATTAATAGAATGAATTAAACCAACCGTCATGATTCCTGATTAAACTGAATTTTATTCAATTCAAAATTAATTTAATTGAATTGTAAGAAGTGAATTGAAAATGAATGGAATTGAATGACACGTATTTGCCAAATGAATTGTTTGAATTAACTTAAAAGAATGAATTACGCCCTTCACTGCCGGATCCGCAACTGTGAAATTTATCTCTTCAACTTCCAAGTATACACAAAAACAAACAGAATGAAGATTACATCAAAAATTTTAATCACTAACTTCATAACAAACTAACAACTACAACTTACAAAGATTGACGTAAGAAATCAAGGAAGCGTTCATTGTATCCTCATTATTACAAAATACTCCTGTCACAAAACGTATAAATAATCCACGAAAAGAAAGACAAATAAGAATGAGACTATTAACTTAATAAACACAATGCATTGTTCTCCATATTTCATTCCAACTAAACTTGCTCATGTTGAAAAAAAGTTATATGTCCTTATTATTTTGTGTTTACTTAACTTTTATGCTGTAAGACAGCATGTGAACTTGTTATATATAAACACATGGCAGAAAAAAAGATAATATAATTTCGCTTTCGTATATACATTCGTTTCCCATCTCTGCCCAAGCATGTAAAACGGCTAAGGAGGTATGACGACATTTTGCTAAAAACTTTCACATTGTTATTGTGTGTCTTAATATTATTGAATAAAACGGTTTGTCGTATTTATTAAAAGTATTGAGAATCACCAGTTTTATGTTTCACGGAAATTACAGTACTAGGACTATCATAAGTTGAATTACAGGTTATATTAATGGATGCTTTTGAAACATAACTTGTTAAATAATTCAGCGTTACGGAGTGCTGTGTAATGAATACCTGGTGAAAATAAATTAATAAAAATATCGATTTTATACAGCAATGTCAGAATTCTGGAACCCCGTTTAAGAATAACATATTTTTGAAGTCAGCAAATTATAATGATTTTTGTGTGATTATGTGACTCGCAAACTATTTTTTTTTTTTGCCCAAACTGTGCAGTATCGGTATCAAAGGTGTGTTTGCGTCTTTGCGATTGCCACAAAGGACTATTTTGAACGCTAAACTTTCGGTGAAAATCCGTATTACAATAATGAAACAACTGGTTTCAATTCGGGTATTCACAATCCTAAGGGATAATAAATTGTCCAGTGGCCCTGGACTTGAAGAGTTGAAGGGGTCCGCGCCTTGCTTCCGTTGTGACCAGAAACGTGTTAATATTTCCTGAAGTTTGCCTCAGAATTATTTGTTACATTCAGACTTTGTGTTTTCCATAAAGGTGTGCTAAAATTTTGAATTTGTGTTTCTCGGTGTATTCTTGATTGGTCAATCAAAATCTAAATCAGTGCATCGGCTAAGAAAAAAATTCATTGAACTTACTGTTCAGCTTAGTGTTACGGAATTATAAAGGACGAAGCGACATATAAAGCAATCTATCAAATTCGTATATGCTGTAATTTGTTAATTGTGCTTTCCACTATTGTGTCGTTGCTTTTAAAAAATTGCCAGTACATTTATTTGAAGATTCTGCAAACTTGCTTAAGCGGTGCGAATTAACACAATATATGCGAATGTCTGAATTTCATGGAGGCATTTTTAATTTCAAAATTGTATGACATTTTGTTCAATTTATAAATGTTAAGGACCCACACCACTTCTTTGCCCAAGGTTCCCAAAAATGTGATGTGCTACTGTTGGCAGTTTGGCACTGTGGCACAGAAAGTTTTTTTTTTTTTTATCTAGGTTGGTATATAATAATAATACCAGATAGTGTACATATGTAGTACCTTCCTGGTAGTACTCTGAAAACTTGTATGTAGAACTTTTTCAGTATCTCCACGCCTTTGTTCCCATTGTCGTTCTACTACGGGACAGAATATTTGTCAGTAGCCTTAAAAATCGAAATTGCAAGCTAGCCGCGGAGCTGGCTTTGTCAATAATAGCATATGTTTTCATTTTAGAAATTTAAACTGTATTTCACTGACATGAAAAATAATTTGATCTTTTAATTCTTCACCAGAAATATGCAATATAAGGCATTGTCGTATAGTGATGTACCGTCATAATTATGGAATTTCAATATTCTTAAACCAGTGAATCTTTGTATATACTCTTACATCTTGTAAAATGTAAAACTCCTAAATCCTGATATACAGGTTTTCAGGGATCTTTGTTGCCATTTTCAATACCATTGATTAAAGCAAAAGCTCTGGAAAAGAACCGGAACTTTAGATACCATTGTAAGATTCTAATTGTAATAATTTATTCTGAAACAGGAAGAGTTACTCGAGGAATTTAATTGTATAGCGATAGGGAATTTTAGATTAGAAAAATATTAGCAGTTTAGCACCTTTCTCATTGTCGGTAACTATTTTTGACTTGTATAGCTGCTGGTTTGTTATAAAATATATTCTGCAGTTGTATTATAAACATGCACTCTCTATACACATTTATAATAACAAATTAATACGAGCGTACATGCATTCTTTACAGCTTATACTGACGTTATTATAGATTAGCGTCTGAGATAACTCGCATCTTTCATAGCACTAGGAAGGCATGCCGCTATCACTAATTGAAATACCTTGAATCCTTTATTTTTTTCTTATTTTATTTAATTAAGAGTATATATTTACTGAAATTACATCACTTCATTGAATTTTTGGTTTACGTATATTATTCACACCATCATGTAATCATAATCGAGGACGAGGCTGATGAAAGTGATCATGAAACTGTCGTTTGCGAATCGACTAATTTCATAACTTGCCACTTGGAGTTAAGGGCCCCGCGATTCTGCAGTGTCATCAGCAGGGTACTGATGTTTTTTTTTTTTTTTTTTTGTTTTTTGTTAAGTATAATAATTAATTCTGAAATGTATGCGTAAAAATCAAAGTGTTAAAATAATTTGTTTGAGCAGCAAATGCATAATTTAATAATTTTCTGCGGCAATAGCCTTATTTCGCTGCTGGCTAGCAGACGAGAGTCGCGTGAGGCGTGATCTCTAGTCCTCGGCTCGGAACCATGTTCTCGTCTGTATAGGTTCTATGTAATCTATGAACACATTCATGCTGTAATAATCTCACTTCAGATTTACTGACAATATTTGTGTAGTATACGGAAGATAATTACACAGAACAGCGGATGATAATTATTGCGTTTACTTAACATGCTGTCAATGTCAATTTATTATATATTACAAAGCAACTAATGCTGTTCACGATTCAAAGTCATCAATAATAATAATTACATGTCGGCATCGTATTATGACTTTGCGATAACTTTTTAAAAGAGCCAGCATACTGACGTCAGTGCAGAAGAAAATAATAGATTGTTACTTTTAAAACAATGATATAATCTAATCGATCAACTTTGTCCAATCGTGTCCTTAACTGTCCTTACAGTCATCATGCTGATAGCTATCAGGAACGTAACTATATCGGGTATGATTTGTTCGGAATATTGGGAACTTAACTAATGACCATAAGTCCATAATGGTGCATCCCAAAACAGAGTGTAGTGTTTGTTCATATAGTGTGCGAGCGTTTAACTTCCAGCGGGTGAGTAATTTCATATTTATTCTAATTCTTTAACGAAGTTTTAAAGCTTACCTGAATAGAATGAACTCAAAGGTACCTCTTTTCACTGATGAAAGTTGGCCACAAATACACTGGATGCAGCTTGAAGTGATTCTTAAATTCCACGCACCCCTACAGGCACTAGCAGGAAATTTCACTCGCTTGCAGCTTTTATTGCAACAAGATGTTTGTTTTTTTTGGAATGCACCTTAACAGAAGCTTTTTAAGCAATATTATTCTTAATACGCACATTCTTCAGTGTTATCCAGTGAAATTCAAAAATTCACTCAACTAAATGTTGATCAATATTTACTATTGAAAAATAACTTTCACAATATTGTAGGAACGAATCAGACCGACGTCAAGAGGGTTAAAGTCACCCGTAGGTATTTATGTAAGTATACAATATATTAATATCCAGTAGGATGTTTTACCACCATAGAGACTACCTTTCTTAAACGTGAAAATGTGGAACATGCTGGAATAGCTGGATATATACTCCGCATGAGATATGATGGACTGATGTTTCGACTCATCAGGCATGTTATCTCAGCCTGTAATCTCAGGTCTGATGTGGTCATCAAGTCACATTTTACAGATCTGATGTCATAGCTAGCTGAAACAGCCAGTTGCTTGCTGAGACCTGAAAAGTCGAAACCGCGGTCATATGCCGTAGCTATATATATAACCAGTTAACCACATTTTCTTGTTTGGAAAATATACTATGATTACCCAAAAAGTGGTTCAAGGGTGACAAAACACTCTACGGGTGGGTCCTACATATTTGTATACTTTAATATTCATGCTAACATTATAACCATTTTCGTTTTATGCGGTTTTGTAATTACGATAATTATTGCTAACTTCAAAAATGTAGACAAACGACTTCATGGACTGACGGAAGTCAATAAATATTTCTATGGCACTGTTATTTCTGCGGCAAATGTAATATCTCCGTTGTGAAAAAAAAAGCTACACAAGATGTGATGTGACCAAAATATCTGACATACGTTTGAACAGAAGAAGAAAAAGCACACTTTAATAATATGTAAAGAAAACATATTCCAAGTCTGTAATAATTCGTATATATGTTTAATCATCATCTTTGTTCTTAAGAAAAGATTTCAGTTTGTGTTTAGTTTTGGAAGTGATTTGATGTCATATCTTTTCTTGTCGCAATGGGGCATTGGGGTAACAGGACCTGAAACACATTGAGATACCCCTGAGTATACGATGTTTCCTACAGACCGATCCGATCTCGATCTTTCAGATCGGATCGACGGCATCCCTAACTACCAATTAGCCCCTCAGGGGACTACTGTCACCCATGTATGGAATAACGAGTATCCCAAACCAGCACGGGATCCCAATGACCCAAACCCAAATTTAAATCTGGATATCAAGTCTAAATTTTCATATCGTATTCATTTCTCATTTCAGTATCCCCATAATGACCTGGATTATAAAATTATCGATTTTATTTAGTATCGCTTGTACG
>JAQFYR010001232.1:0-10467 GCA_034694985.1 Campodea silvestrii
ACATATAATCATAGTTTAAACGTCTTTTTTGTTGGAGCAACGGGATGTATTTAAGAAACCTAATATTATTTTCTTTTTAAAGTTCACTGTGGACGTTTTTACAACCATGAAGGTTCTGGTCACCTGAGTTCTCCAAATTTTCCAAACCCCTACCCGCCAAATAAGGAGTGCGTCTGGACTATAGTAGTACCACAAGGATATCGCGTGCATTTGCGCTTTTATTATCCTTTCGAGGTAATAATATTGTAATGCTACAAAAATTATCTTTAGTACAGTAAATCACTGGACGAGTGTGAGCCACTCTCACGTTGTCAGTGGATTTAAAATTACCGTAATTAAAAATGTTGTGCAGTGTTTAAAGTTAATTGAGTGTTTAAATAGTTTTGTTTATTTTTCTAACGATCTCTTAATATTTTTACCCGAAAAAATATTAAAGTACACAGATGATTAAGCCCTTAAATCACTGGGGGTAGTCCGGTATTGTAGTTGTGTGTTCATACGGCGTCCCTGGAAAATGAAGCGTCGGACATTCGTGCATTTACCACTCTAAGTAAGCATTGTTAAAAAACAGGTTACATTTTTATTTTTAAATGATCTATTTTTAGCTGGGATGTTGATATTTTCCTAACATAAAGTTGGGCTCCAATACGATTGCAAATTAATTACAGCAGTGAGAAATAAGTAATCTTGAAATTATATCATGCTAAAATAGCTGTTCGTTAAATTGCTTCGTAGTACAATATTATGTTCCAATTTGTTACAAATACTCAGTCATAGCCCGTAGACATTGGGAAGGAGAGCAGTGGCGTAGTTCGAAATGTTCCCCTCCCCCGCAATATTTCTTGTGGACCCCCCACTACCTTTTATTATTATTTTTATTATTATTATTATTTATTTATTTGTTTAGGCGAACTCAAAAATACTTTCAGAGGTATTATTGTATGTCTCAATTTCAACTCACTTTACATTGTGTGTATCGAAACATGTTTTGTCAGGGAAATTTTCCTTTGCAAGTTTTATTTTACATTTTCTGATCATTACAATCATTATCACTAGTTCCTGTACCAAGATACTTTTGCCATTAATTGAGGCGAACTTCAAGATAGTTATACGTACAAAAATCGCGAATGGAAGTGGTGATAATCCAACAATAACTGCAGATACCCTGACACCGATAAGTGTTGATTGAAAGTTGAGGGATATTTTCTAATATTGTTATGTAAATAAAAGCTGATGATGAAATTTCATCAAAACGGGTAACATTGCTTCAATCATGACTATTTATTGCAATATCGTCTTACCATTTTATAACACTTCTTTATCAAATATAAAATTAGTAACAGTGACCCAACACACGATCGTTTCATTTGTATATAAGTTTGTTTATCTAAAAAAGACACGCTGTAAGAAATGTCGCCTCCGTACAAAGTTCTTTAAATCAAATCTCGGTGGATATGCTAAGCAATACAAATTAATATAGCTATTGTAATGAAGCACAATGGGGCCCGTACATAATTATGTATGTCTGACTAAACCGATATGGCTTTCTTTATGCTCCTGATTTTTTTTTTTAAATTATAACTCTCTATTTTGCCAAATTTATTATTACAATATTTCTATATTTGCCAAATTTATTATTACAATATTTCTATATTTGCCAAATTTATTATTAAAATACTTTTTCTACAAAGTTAGTACGGATTCAATGACTTATTGGGATCCCCCAGGGTCGGGGGCTCCTCGTCATTCGTGTCCTGGGGTCCTTCCGCTGCTCTATTGAAAGGAAATAGGGTGGATTCAAACCCACCTGAGAAATTTCGAACCAGGAAGAAATAAAATGGAAAACACAACAATAAATGCAGCAATTTTGAAAGTACTCCATAAAAATAAATTTATAATTGTATTTGCATGTACTGTAGTATAGAAAGTTAATTTGAATTAATTATTTTTATTTAGCTTAGAAAATTAAAATACTTCAAAGAGAATATGGCAACTATTTATCACATGTAGTTAATTTGTTTCAATCTAGCTGAAACTGAAATACTCGCAGAAAATTATTCACACCTCTCAGAAAATGATCGAATGTGTACACGTGCTAACTCTCTATTCAGGATATTTGGGTCAGAGGCACATGCCAGAAAGGATAAGAAATTTAATGACATGTTGTATTTGCAATTTCATTTATTATCGCATTTATAGGAAAGCGTTGTTGACTATCAAAAAAGAACGACGAAAGACAGTCTATTTCTCAACGATGTAAAAAAGGAACACTACTGTTAGTAGCTCTCTCTAGTTGACTAGGTGGTTTCAATATCTAAGCAAAATCGTGTAGATGTGGATGCGACAAAAGCACCGAAAATTATTATTTTGGTTAGTAAAAGAGAGGATAAAAATGTTATAATACTGGTTTTGTTAGTCATACGGATAAACTGATAGCGGTGCTGGCTGTGGGGATTTAAGATAGGAAGAAGTAATTCCTTGAGCATTTATATTCCACAGTACAGCAGGTGCCTTAATTATTTACAGTTACTTAAAATAAGTAAATAGTAATAATGACAATTTATTTTTCCAAACAGTGTTTAATTTTTGTGTTGATTTTTTCATTGTTATGTTTATGTTTCCTGATGATGCAACAGTGTTGCGAAACATGTTGAAACTATAATAAATCGTACAGAGACTGGCAAATTCGTGTTTTTAATTTTGTGTTTATTCTCTGTAGTCTCGAACTATATATATTTAAGGGGTTTTATACTTTTCTGTGTTAAATTTAATATGGGAAAAAAACGAGCGGAGCGAGGGTTGTTGTTTTTGTACGAATTTTTGCTAAATTTTCTTAACTTTTCCTGTTTTTCCCCCTTCTTTCCTTTATTTTTTGCTAAGTGGAAGGGGTTTCAACCCCCAAAACCCTCTCCTTATATATACGGCCTTGGTCTTATATATGACGGAGACAGTTTGGATCAAAATTTATAGTGTAAATTGTTTACAGCCATTACAGGTTTTAAAAATCAAGAAAATATTTTACTTTGACAGCTTTCTTTACAGGATCGTTTTATTGCATCTTTTCACTGTAACATAATCTGTTCAGAACTTTGGTTTCAAGCAAAATCATTCTATCTAAATTTATTTGTCATGGTGAAATACAGCATTTTCAGATTTCAGTGCCAACAATCCATTGTGAGAACTTAGAAATTGTAAGAAATGAAATTTCTATGAAATAAAATTACAATTCAATTCAGGTCAAATTTTCACCAGCTTTAAAGTATTAGCCTAATACAGCTGAAAATTTGTGAATTGTAGTTTTATTTCAAATAAATAGATTGATTTTCCTTTAAACCCTATTTCTGGACATATATTAGGCCTATTAGACTGAACAGACGCAATAAAACTATATAGCCTACTGTAAAAAAAAGCTATTAAAGTAGAATGATTGATTTACCCTGTGAACAGTAAATTTTGCTATACTATACCTTACCTACACCATAACTATTATTCATTATACGATACTGAGCATCTGTGATAAATATTTCCAATGAAAAAAATATTAAAATAGGCCTAAACTATAATTATTATGGTACCTGGTACTGATTTTCCCTATGATCCAAGTACACCCTTTGTAAAACTTTTTTTTTCTTCAGGAAGTCATTCAATCATTTTTCAAAAATGAAATGCATCAAAGTAAATTTATTATTATACCAATAATTTTAAGTGTGCTCCTGCTGATGTTGTCATAGTGTAATCACAAGATAATTTTAAAAGTAGATAACAAATATGCCATTTTAATTCCATTTTAAAGTCTCAGCCCAAAAAATAATTAGCAAAATCAGTCCAAAAAATTATTTTAAAAATAATTTGCAAAACACAAAGTTTCTTTCATTTCCAGATCACAGCTCAATTTCATTTTATAACTGCTAAAAAAATGTATGATACACATGGCAATTTGTTTCACAATCATTCATAATTATATTTGAAAGCTCTTGAAGAGCTGCAAGTACTTTTTAAGTATATTGAGTTTTAAAAACTTTGTGCTTTGTGTGTATTTTTAAAAAGCATGGCTAGATTCATATTGATTTTACAGCAGCAGAGCGTGGGACATTTTACGATTCATCTAAAATAAAAAAAAAATGCAAGGTACCATGTAGCCTACTTTAGTACGGTACATGTAAAATTCTCTTGTACAAACTATCTGATTCGTATCGATTGTATTAAAAATAAACCTTATGAAATATAAGTAAATTGGGTTACGGATGTGACGTTACACCACAGTGATAAAATAATCAGAAGAAACGCTGGGATCACATTTTGACTACGAAATTTTCGCAGTTCACGATTTGGTCATTCCATGTCAAATCAACAAAGCTCCCAACCTTAAATTTTTTGATTCCTCTCAAATTTTACACGCTTGTTTATCTATGTAGTGAATGTACAAATGTGAAATTTTAAGTCTGAAATCAGTAGATCCAGAGTTATGAGGGGTCAAAGTTGACAAAAATGCCCAAAATTTGGGGAGCGTTGATTTACTAAAACAGTCATAGAATCTGATCTATTTAAGATAGACAGTTGGAAATAGTGTCATTTGAAAGTCCTCGGCATGACCTTTCTAGTGATGTATTGCACGCTATAGTAGCCATACACAAATAATTGTTTCTACTTTCTAGGTCTTTGTAAACTTTGACCCTCAATAACTCATAAATGGTATTTTTAAAAATTATATATATATATATATATATATAATATGAAGTATCACATAGTCTTCAACCTATCCTGAAAATTTCATGATGCGACCAACATGGAAACAGAAGTTATGAATTATATATAGTGCCAAAATGAGCCATATTAGTGTGTTTAGTGTCTTCACGCGGAATATTGAACACTTATATACTAGATTAGTGCTTGTCATATTGTGCGAACTGCGAAGACACTAAAAACACACTAAAATGGCTCATTTTGGCACTAAATAATTCATAACGTAGTGCAAGTTATAATGCGTCGTGGTTCAAGTTCGAAAAATAAAATATATTGACACGTTAAATCGAAAAAACCACCGGAAGAAGTGAATTAAATATAGAATTATGGTCCTGTCATGAAAATTTCAAGATAGCTATCAGAAGACTATGATTGTGATAGCCTAATTCATACATACGGTATAAATTTTTCAAGAAAATAAAAATATGGTACCATTTTTGAAGTTATTAAGGGTCAAAGTTTAGAATAGTTTACAATTAGACAGTCTAGAAACAATTATTTTTGGACAATGGCTACTAGGCTATAGTGTGCAATACATTACTAGAAAGGTCATGCTGAGTACTTTCAAATGACACCATTTCCAACTGTCTATCTTACACATAACAGTTTCTATGACTGTTTTAGTGAATCAATACTGCCCGAATTTTACACATTTTGGTCAACTTTGACCCTTCATAACGCTGGACCTACTCATGGTACGGTACAGACTTAAAATTTGAGATTTGTTTATAATTCACCTTATATAGACAAACAAGTGTGTAAAATTTGAGAGGAATCAAAAAATGCAAGGTTGAAAACAGTACCAAACTGTGTTGAGTTGACATGGAATGACCCCTGTTCGTATCACAACGTATGAAGATCTGTGCGCTTGTCATGACGTTCGAAAACTTGCACGTTTTATGATGTTCGAAAATTTGTGCGTATCATGACGTTCGGAAACTTGTGCGTAATATTGCGTTCGAAAACTTGTGCATATCATGACGTTCGACCGGACGTCATGATACGTGCATCATTTTCGTACAGATATTCGAACACCATGATACGTGCGATCGCACATCATATTACACATGATCGTGCGTCATTATACGTACAATCGTACATCATAGGCTATGTGCGTATTTTTTCAATATTTAGCGCCATAGATATTCCGATGAAATAAGAAGACGATCTAGGCCTATAGAAAACATCTGAATTGTCCAAAAAACTTTGTTTCACGAAAATCCGTTGACTACAAGGCCGTTTATGACAAGAAATATTTCGTCTATAAAAAAAGCTTAGCTATTTTGGTTTCCGTCAAAAAAATGACTCACCTTTTTTCTGTCATAGACGGCCTTGTAGTGAACGGATTTTCGTGAAATAAAGTTTTTTAGACAATTCAGATGTTTTCTATAGATCTTCTTTCTATTTCGTCGAAATATCTTAAAAACTGACCGAGATAGGCTATTAAATTCTAAAAAAAAAAAAAAAAAAATGGGAACAAATATTCGAATAGCGATTTTCGGCTTCGAATATTCGTCCGATTACTAGTAAGAATCAGTTATTAAATCAAAACCCATGCAGTGAAAACCCATAAGCACATCTCTTTGCATACTAAATTACTACACTTGCAGCCGTGCGAGTCCGACTGCCACCTGGTGGTAAGTTTTTTAACAGCGAACATTTCCAGATTTCGTAGTCAAAAAAGAGCAGGATTTGCTAGTCGTTTCACCTTATTATTCTTTCACCGTGTGTTGCACTAATGTCACATCTGTAACCATTATACTAACCAATCATAAATTTGAAAGTAAACAAAATTTCAGAAACAAATAAATTATGCCACCTTGTAGGCACAAATTAACTAGCCCAGATGTTTGCATTCATGTTTCTTTAACCCCTTACAGTACCCGTGTCATTAATCGTGACGTGGGTGCTTCTACGGTGAGTAATTAAATCCTACCGTATTTTACAAATTACTGAGAAAAAAAATATTTAAAATATTTTTTCGTTAAACCATATCATGCTATAGGCTACATCGTTGGAATCGTCATGAATCGTGCTTTTCAAAACTGTTTTTCTTTTTTTCGTAGCTCAAAAATTACGAAAAAAAAATCCCGAGCTACGGCCGACGAACCCAAATGAAATCAAATTCGACGAATGCACGACGAGCTACGCTCGTTGAAATCACACGGGACGCATTTTCTTTCGTGGATAAACGAGTTGGACTTGACCAACTCATTGTTAAGTTGATTTTAGAAGTAATGACGTTTGAGGTCGACCAACCCACGGAATTTTGAGATCGCGATTTCGGCGACCCGGAGCGTAGTTCGATGAACACCAAGTATGATGTAATTTTGAAACACGAGCCCAGCTCGACCAACACAGTTAAGGGGTTAAAGGTTAGATAAAGTCAGGGACTTGGCTACCATACATGTCAAGTTACATCACTTTTCGGTTATGGACGTGACAGCAAACACAGCCACATATTGTATTACTTTACTTACTTATTTTGCATAATATGTAAATCTTAAAATAATTTTCTTGTGAGTTTCCGATCTCATTTTAGATAAAATATAGTACGGTACTTTTTGAAAATCAAAAAATTTCATTTTTAATCAGCACGTAAATAAGGTACCGTACCGTAAAAGAAATGGCCTCCATATTTCCCATAGATAATTATGTTAAAAACGTAGTGCTTACCACATAGAGATGGACGCGTGAGTGGATTTTCATTCACGCTCACTCACAGCAAAATTAGCTCATCGTCATTTCACTCACGTTCATTCACGTCCCAAAATTTGAAATTCCAATTCACTCACAAGAATTTTTGGCTCTCATCACGTTACGCACACTCACTTCCCGTTACGCACACTCACTTCCCGTTACGCACACTCACTTTTCACTCACGATCATCTGTGACACGAAAATTCACGATATTTTTTAGGGTGAAATCTTATTGTTTCCTGAAATTTAATTCTTTCTGGGAGAATGAACTTAGAAACCAAACAGGACATGTTTTCCAAGTGTAATCATGAAGTTGATATACACGGTATTATACATCAGTACATGGCATTACCAAACTCTTGGACGAGACATAGGCCTACCGGTACAAAACATTGCCCAAAATAGATCAATTTAAATTAGGGATGTGCCGAATATTCGGTAAGTATTCGGTATTCGGTAGTAAATTGAACTATTCGGTGTTCGGCCAAATATTAACTTTGCAACTATTCGGTATTCGGCCGAATAGTTTTTTTGACAATTATTCGGTATTCGGCCGAATAGTTGATTTGCAAAATATTCGGTATTCGGCCGAATAGTTGTGATATTCGGTGGTCACGTATAACACTGATTTTGCAGTGCATTTTGCACCTAATGTTTACAAATAGAGACCGATTTTCCGTTTATAAATATTGATACAAATAAATAAGCCTAATTTTCGGGTTCATGACACTTTTCAGGTGGTTTCTGAAGAAAATTGTCACTAAATAAGATAATTTACTGTTTGAAAATTAAGAAAATCAGAAATACTCATTTCAAATGTATGATGAAAATTAGTTTTCTCTTTTTCCGGCTACTATATATTAGTTAAATTCTTAAATCTGGAATACAAATATCTTTTTTGAATCCAATCTACAGTAGTTTAGACCTTTAATATAGGATGAATTTTAAAAAGTGTAACTATTCGGTACTATTTGGTATTCGGCCAAGCTATTCGGTACCGAATATTCGGTATTCGGCAAAATCATTATTCGGTTTACTATTCGGAATTCGGAAAAAACACTATTCGGTAAATATTCGGCATTCGGTAAAATTACTATTCGGCTTGCTATTCGGTATTCGGCAAAATCACCATTCGGCACATCCCTAATTTAAATCAATTAGCATAATCTACGGTAGGTCCTATTCAACAAGCAAAAAAGGAAATATTTGAAATTTTCCGTCTTGGATGAGTGATATATTTGAAATATTCTGTCTTGGATGAGAAATTTTCTGTCTTGGATTATATTAAAGGAAACACTTTTAAAAAAGTAATAAAAGATACGGTATTATCTTCTTCACAATTTTAAATTATGATTTCGAGAACTTCGTGAATTTCCGTGTTTTCTTAATAATTGTACCGTAGTGATCACGCACTGAAAATTTCACTTTCGATCCCGTCACGCACAATCAAGAGAGGTCCCAGATAAAATCACTCATGTGTGAGTCGTGTATAGTCGTCCAACTTGCAGATTCCCATCATACGGTACCTAAAAAGAAAGAAAAAATTTTTCACAAAGTATGTTTCTTGAGATAAGTTTGCAGGTTTTAAAAAAAATTATGTAATACACAGCACTTACATTATAAAAAACATCTAAAAAAATTTCAGAGAGTTAGGACGAACTATTTCTGAACAGATGAAACGCCTACCGGTAAGTAGTCTAATTTTAGTAAGGTATCCAATTATTAAGCATGGACAATTAATTTGATTATTCCATTAGGCCCAAAAATTTTGATTATTCATCTAGTACTCGATTACATTTTTTTCGATGATAGATTAATCGGAAATAATTGATTGAACATTAGGAAATACTCGATTATTTGAAATGTGAAAGCTGTCCTGTTGAAATGCATTTGAAAATCTTGTTTCGGGATTACAGCGACAGTAAAATTGTCTATCTACAATGTTCTACTCAAAAGTTATTGTTGTTTGAAATTTCCCTTCCAGCTTTTTCGTATGTTTTTCTTCCAAAAATCATAAAAACTTGGGAAATTCGAAAATAAAATACGGGAGTTCAATTAATCGAGTAATTCAATTATTTTCTGGGCGATTAATCGTTTAGTAGGATTTCAAATTGTTAATAATCGCCCAACGAAGTATCTTCTAAAATACGGTACCGTAGGCTACTACGGTACGCCTATGCTATAATTATTTTAATAAAATTATACTGATAGTCATATATATATGTTAGCGTAAAAGTGGATTAAATGTTTAAAAATAAAAAAATCTACAGTACTGGAAAGAAATGCCATTTTTAACAAAACTTCACTGTTTCACAATTTGAAAACTTGGAAACAATACGTCATGAATAATTTATAACTTTTAAAAGCACCAAGAGGCTCTGACACACAAGACAGACATTTAGACTACAAGAGTCAGGCGCGGTTCCAGTCCAGACGGGTTTAGCACTGAGGTTAATGAAGTCGAAGACCGATCAGGCACTTTTTTTTCTTTTCACTGTTAAAATACGGTAATTGTTTACCCTAACACCCTCACTCGCGATTTACATATATGTTATAATTATCTGAATGAATAAATAATTTATTTGCAAAAAGCAATTTAAATAAATATATAGTAACATTTAAAAAGCCAGAGGCCCATTGTATACCATACCATAGGCTACATTTCAGAAAACATTATTTATACATGGTTTGATCAAAGGAAAAGTTGAAACATTCTTAGTTGTAAATTATTCATACAGTAAAGTGGTGAATAAGTTATCCATATACATAATAAAGAAAAGGACAATTTAGCAAGCCAATTATATGAATAGATTCCCGATGTTAGAGGCCATAAATGCAAATAAAACTTGTCGCTAATTATCTATGGTCGAGCAATTATTACCGAACTTCAAAAGTAATAATGAAATTCACGACACAAATTTGTAGAATATGAATTTATAAGCAAAAAAGCAATTATTACCGAACTTCAAAAGTAATAATGAAATTCACGACACAAATTTGTAGAATATGAATTTATAAGCAAAA
>JAQFYR010001233.1:0-10467 GCA_034694985.1 Campodea silvestrii
ACATTAGGTCTACAACAAAAAGCTTTCATTTCCTTGCCTGATTGTAAAGTGCTGTTCATCAGCAATTCAACACATCTTTTCACACATTGAGCAGTGTAGTGGGTATGAACATGATATATTAAAGTATAAAACTTCATATAGAATTATTGAAATAGTAATGAATTGGATAATTTGACATGCTTACAAACATCTCGCAAGATGTTTTCTAAATGAGGTAGTCGATCTAAACATGCATTAACATTCATTGTTGATGATTTTATTTCATTTCAATATTGAGTACTAACTGTTTGGTAAAATTTTACATCAACTGATTTCATTTTAAAGATAAAATATGAATTCAAAAGTTACATTGTCAGCAATCTAATATGCCAGCACAGTTTCATCCCTTCTGGACTCTTCAGGCATACTGTACTGGTATGTAGCAAACCTGAGAATATTATACTTTCATTTGGACAACACTTCATCCAGATGGAATTTGGATATCTGGCAGCAGACATAGGTAATCTAAACACATGATTTCATTACATAATTTGCTCAATTTTTTCATTTTAATAGCCTATCATACTGTAATTATGACCATAGTGAACTATGCCTACTTAAATTTGTAAATCTTAATGTTTTGAGATGCTCTGACAACTTATGTATTGTTCAAACAGAAATAAAAACACAAAGAGAGAAGTTTATTTAACAAGTTCAATATATCACTTATTAGGTCTTTTATATAATTATTATGGTAAGCCTATTTATAATTTGAAAAATAAAATTAAATAGCTTACTATTGTGACTCGGGTTATTAAACTTGATTACTTGATTGAATGACGTGTATCTCCACTTGTAATTATACTTTATTTTTTTCATCAGGTATTCAGAAACAATCAATTATTCAATTAGACCTACTACAAAAGTACCAAACAAATTCATTGAAATTTTCAAAGATCTTGTTTTCAAGATTATAACCATGCTTCAATAATCATCCAATAAGAAACTATTCTGTTTGTAGTTTTTGTACAAGTATTTGATTTGAGAAAACTCACAAATGCATAACTTCAAGCACCAATAATCGATTTTGTACTTTTTTTCAGTACCGGTAAGTTACAGTATGGTAATTGATTAAGACTGAAATTGCAAGAATCTCTCAAGACTAATACTACTACATAATTAAACAAATGAGCAGTGGGCTGCAAAGATTGCAGAATTAATTGAAAACTGACCACTCTTCTAGAAAGTAGAAGTAAGAAAGCGTTTTCTGAATGTCCTGTTTACATCATAGATCTATTCACTATTGTAATTCAAAGTTCCAGACAATAACAAATTCACAACTAGTGCTTCATCTTTAGAAAGCAAAACAGCATGGTGCTCTAACCTGCTGTCTACTTTTACAGCTCTCTGCTGCTTTTGTTCAACCTAGCTCCTAATTTATTTTATGTACAAGTTCAGTTTTAAGCCAATTACTTTTTCATGTAATAATTAACGCTAAAGAATCACAAAATTATTTCTCAAAGATGAAGAGACTTTCAAGTAAAAATAAATCATGAAATGCCAAAAAATTGTAGTATTTAATACAAAAATCTGTGTGAGGGGAGCAAACACTTTGGGACGCCATCACGCCAACTTTATAAAACTTTTAAACTGTTGTTTTTTGTTTCTACATGAAGCACTACACAACTGATAAAAATTAACAAAATAACATTATCTTGATACAATATTTTTGTTGGTAATATTTAATGAAATTTTGAATTAATTGCAGTTTTTAAGAAATCAGGTAACCATATAATAACAAAAAATTATGATATTCTAATAAGAAGTTCCAAACTTATCAGCAGGTACAGAAACTTCATTTTCTCAATATAAAAATAATCAAACTGAAAATCAACCTCATGCTAACTTATCTTATCAAAAGGTATAACTATACAACTACTGTACAGTACAATAAAGTGAAATAGGGAGTGGGAGATACCAAACTCTACCTTTATTGTCATGATATATATTCATAAGTTGTTTTCTCCACTTGAAATAGTCACACGAGGACAAGGTTTTCATATCTATTCACATGATTAAAAAATTACAATCTTATGAATTTTCAACTTATAATGGTTATAAATACACAAGAGCATGTAACATTTTCTGAGATATGTTAGAAAATAACTGCATGTGAGTCAACCTACTTAACCTACTGGAATAGGCTAATAAACAGAAAATCTAAAGTTACTCACTTTGGAAATAGAAATGCATAATTATGGTAGTAAACAGAAACGTAGCAAAGTGAAGCAACAAACCAGTACCTTATTTGGAATATTAACGTTTTACAATTTTGTAAAAACCTAGGTAGGTCTACCATATCAATATCAAATGGTGTATCTTTGAATTTATATTTTAAAAATGCACTGAACTCACTTTATTGAACATCAAAATGTGTAAATTCTACTTTGGTCACCAAATCCTAATTGCCTCATATCATATTTAAAATGTGTAAAAGTGTAACACCAACTTGCAAATTTTAAAACTTCAAAATGTAAAAATGAAAAATATGATAAATCACACACTGCTATCGTTTCAAAATATTTTACTAATTTTTGAATTTTTCTATGATAAACATACTAACAGTTTCTCTGATTCAATTGAATAATTTTATCTGGGTAATTAAACAGAACTTTGTTGATTGGTAATTTCAAGCAACCACAAAAAATTCTGGTAATTTCAGCTATTGTAGTTTCTTTTCTTTGTTTGGTTTTGCATCTACTGTAGTTTTATCTGTTTGGTTTTGTATCTAGGCCTACTGTAGTTTCTTTGTATTTGGTTTTGCACTATTTCTCACAGAAAAACTTAGTCATTTTACACATGTACAAAATATCATAACAAAATCTGTACTAAAGTTGAATAAGAAAATAATCTAATGAATTTTTATAATTTTCCCATTATAAGTTTCGGGGTACGTGATAGCTCCAGATAGCATAAATATTTTGTAACATGTACTTTTTAGAAAAAAGTTTGTAGAACATACCTGTAAAGAATATAACTATATTGCCATATTTCCTTATATAATTTTAGTTGTTCAAACCAGATTAGCCAGCAGGTGATTTCACACCAAGTCACTGAAATTTCTCAGAAAAATTTGCAAAACTGCTTACCGTAATCTGTTATTTTTTTTTTAATTGTGTAAGTGCTTGTTCTCCTGAAAAATTGTGAAATTGCTTGCCCTCGTCTTTCAGTTTAATTGCAATTATTACTAATTTTTTACAGTTCTTACATTTTCCCGTTCTTCAAAAAGCAAAAAGCTTATTATACTTAATTTTTATACCGCATGGTATCAAAATTTGCAATCAACTGTAATTTCTACAGGGCATGAAACTACTGATAATACAAAAATGTATACACTGCCGTAAGTAATACAATTAACATTTCACATATTAAAATAGAACATTTTCCTACTAAGAATATTTTCCATAACCTAGCCTACCTTGAAGAATGATACAAGTGTAATATGTGGCATATAGTTATGTGCTCCATTCCATCCACATTGTGTCTTTGATTTACTCCAGAATTCTTCTAACTGAGCAAGAAATGGACCAGATGGACATGCATAGAGTATATATTCTCGAGGAGTATTTTCATCCAGACTTGGATCATGAACATGTCGAACTAACCATTCTGTTGCTGGTTCAACACCACAATAGCCTGTTGATGCAAGTGCTTTCTCACTAAGGAAAAATAACAATCATCTTATTACTGTACTGTACTTTTGAAATATATAATTTAGCAGAAGATTCATGTTAGTTGACTCATGCAAAATAACAAAATATGTTTGAAATGTGTCTATAATTTTTTTTCAAAACATCACAAAGAAGCTAAGGAGAGAACCTTCCCAGGTGTTACAACCAAATATTTTTTTCAGATGTCAGAAATTGTGGCGACTACCTCCCTACTTCCGCAAAAAAACTTTCAAGCTAGAAATCCTTTTTCAAATTTCCATTTAAAGATTTTACATCTCTGATTTTGCTCAAATTTTGTAAAAAGTACAAGAATGTTATCCTTATTCGCTATTTTTTTTCCTGTTTTCAAAAATATGCACTACCACCCTAGTTACAGCCTACAGGGTATGAAAAATTTCACTTACCGTATACATTCATGTTTAACAGCCTTAACATTAATTTTCCACACACTGTAACTTTGGCAATAGCACATTATTTTTGAAAACTGAAAAAAAAAATGTAAATAAGGATAGCATTTTTGTAATTTTTACAAAATTTGAGTAAAATAAGAAATATAACATCATAGGGAAAACGGAACTTTGATGAAGAATTTCTTGTTTCAAGATTTTTTTGCAGAAAAATGGCATGATGTGTTGGTCAGGGAGGTAGGCCCTACAATTTCTGACATCTGAAAAAAGAAATTTGGTTGTAGCATAATCTGGGAAGGTTTCTCGTAAGAGTGAAATTGTTAAGGAGTACAGGCTTACTTTAAGAAATACTGTGCACTACTGATTATTGACTTATTGTAACATGTTTTACATAGTTATTATATTACTATTGAGTAGGTTATGGGTCAAATAGTAAGTTTATTAAATACTTACCATAATGGCATACCAAATATCATTTGATTGAATATTAAATTAAAACTGAACAAAGAAATTTACTATTTTGGTGTTAATCCAGATATTTTTTCAGTGATAGGATATTATTAATAGGCTAACACTTCCTCCTTGATTATCAGCTCTTTGATTATCAACGGCAAAAATTTAAGTAGGGAATTGTAAGTAAGTTCAGTTAACTTCAAGAATTTGGTTATTTCCCACTGTTAATTCCCATAAGTAAAATTGCATAAATATATTAAATATGTTGGATTGTTGGGTCATCATTAGCAGCAATTGCCAGTAGTAACAATTCTTTTACTGAGTACCTACTACCATTTTCTTGATGTCGAAGCTCGAAGCACCATTTTAAATATTCGGCTTAGTACATACTGATGTCTAACTTGCAATTGTAAGTTTAAAACCCTCTTATTACATACTGATCTCTAACTTGCAATTGTAAGTTTAAAACCCTCTTATTAGTTTACATACTGATCTCTAACTTGCAATGAAATTTAAAACCTACTACATTCATATGCCGATCCTTCCCATACCCATACATAGGTGCCAGTAGTTCCTTGAGGGGCTAAAGGGTGGTAAAACACCTGTCTGCTTGATCCTATCATCCTCTAATATTCAGTACAGTATTTACATATAGTGGAAGTCCTGCTGTGACGCCATCAGACAATGAGAGTAAGTCACTACAGGTTTAAGAGAGACCCAAATGCAGAGAAGGAACCTTAGCGAACCTAGCAAGATGTATTTCTTCATCTGCTTGAACAAGTTGAGTGAATTATTTAAGCAGCGACGCCCTGGGTATCATATTTACGAGCCTAGTGGGAGTGTCATTCTTTGAGATATACTATTTTACCCATAAAAACGAAAGGAATTGATTTTCAATTGATCAGGGTCCCAGGGTGCGACAGAATTAATTCCCAAATTTAAAAACGCTGTGGTTTGATGGTTTTCTTCATTCTTGACTGATTTTCGAAAGAGTGAATTAATTTTCTGCCATTGCAAATCTGGCGATACCTGTAAGAGTAAATTCTTAAAAGCTTAGTCAGTTTTTCCATCCAACACAAACACCGAAATTTTTATTTCAGTGTTTGCTTCTCCATCTGCTTCTTTATTTTTTTAGCAGATACGCTGGTAAGTATATTCTTCGATAACTCGTGGATTAAAATTTAAAGAGAGCAATAAATTTTTGATTCGTAGATAACTTGATCGGCAATATATAGAGACTCAGTAAGATTAGAGGGTTGTTGCAAATAAAAGTCGCCCTATTTTTAAGACAAAAATGCTTCATTTTCTCGAAAAAAAAAATTCAAAGAATTTCCAATTAAATAAAGGAAAAAAAAAAACAGGATAAAAATATGACAGTTGACAAAATAATAAAGTTCGTTACAGAGCAGGTCTTTCAATTTGTCGATTTCACTAATGCATTTCAATCTCTATTATCTCTATTGTACTACGTATAAACATGACTTAGTTTTATTACCTGTTTCTGTTTTAATCAAAGTATTTTGACAGTAAATCTTAGAATACCATCAAAGTGGAAAATTATTCATTTTGAATTGCATCACATCATTTGGTGAAAAGTATTATTACCTTCTAAAGTGTATAGATACTTATAAACATTTATTTTCTCAGTGAATATCGACAAACTATCTCTTTTCCAACTCAATACATTTAAATATTACATATTGCAGAATAGAATAGTTCACATGTAAATATCACTACACCCAAACTAAGTAATATCATGCCCAGTATGAATACAGAATAAACATTTCTCATATTTAATTTTTCAACTCTACTAACATTTTGTCGATTCAAAAGTTCATATTTTGAGATCATTTCACTTTCAATCAATTTCGTAAAATCTGCAAACAATTTACTTGGTAAGTGAAATGCGTGAAGCCAGTTTATAGATGTGTCAAAGATATATCTATAAGGGAAGTTTTTCTTGAAAACCCATGATAACATTGAAAAGTACGTTGTGTCATTGGAAAACTGAGCATCACCGACTAAAGTTTTATTGTAAGATGTATCTAATAATATTAAATATTGTAAAGTAATACGTTCCCCAATGCAAGCAAAGTTTCGGAACCGCCTACTTTTTCTTATACATTAAAAAAAAACGGTAATAAAGCATTTTCGATGATGAACCGTTTTTACCACCTTTCAGAATTTCATTCCCTGAATAGTGTTCGGCAGGCGTGTCAACAGCATAGGTGGATTCAGCAAGTTCTGCAAAAGTCTCTGGAACTTTTTGCATCTGAGGAGTAACATACATGTCAACCCATTTTTTGTTGTAAGCTGAACTAAAAATCATTCCGAAGAATATCCAAACTATTAATAAAAAACGATATGACACTTTTTCTGAATTATTCAATATGGAACTGGTGAAATATTTAGAGATAATACTACCTATAGTGTTTAATGTAATCAAAGAAATATCATTTAATCTAGAAAAGAACTTCAAAACGCAGATAAATGAAACAGTTGCTGCAAAAACACACAACCATACAAAGGGTTCAAAGGGTTGCAGAAACAAAAATGGTGATTCTTTAAAACCAGGTACTCTCAGCAAAAACGATAAACTTCCAAATTGGTTTACAGATGCAAAATCGTATTTCAATATTCTCTGGTACGTTAATGCTGGACAACTAATATGAAAGTCATGTGTCCCATTTAATAAGTAAGTGAAATCACCAGGAGTTTCCGAAATTTTCAATGTAAACGTAAAATTCAGTGCTTGAGACAACATAAGTAAAAGTACTTCATAACCACCATGAGCATAATATGTCTTTAAACCAATTTTGACTTTTCGAGGAGGTGCAGTTCTAAGTATACTTATTATCACTTTAAAATGACGCCCTGATACAGATGAACTAGTTGCAGTTCCATTTTGTGAATAAAAGTTCAATATTCTGTAATGCACTGTTTCATTTTCGACATCTTTTGCGACACTGTATGGGCAATAAGTTACTGAAAACTGGGAATAAAATGATTCTGTCATTTTAAAGTTATTTAGTAATATTTTGCAATTACTGTCAGCAGAAATACTAAATAAAATTGTAGTTATCACAATGAGAATTAATTCAGCCATAGGTGGATGAAACATTTTTCAAACCAGCTGAAACTTATTTTCTTATTTCATCAATAGATTGTTTTCTTCGTGCGTCATCACATTCAATATTATTGGTAAATCATCAAAGGTATACAATAAATTCTACTTTCCATATACTAATCACAGGATAGTTATTCATTTATATTTTCCTGAGGCCATGAATTCGATATAATTTATAAATATTGTAATATGCGTGTATTTGGTCTTAGAACAGAGATATTTTTCTCTCCTTTTAAGCGAAAATTACTGTATATTGATTTCTTATATACAATTCACAAGAGGAATTGCATGTGTCGTATTTAATGTTGCATGCAACTAAACTTTGTTATCAAACAGCATCCTTTTGAAATAGCTAACCAAATTTGGTGAAACCATAGACATATTTGCTGTTTCAGCAATGTGTATATTTGCCATTTATCTGCAAATAAAATAATTATTGTTTCAGCAAATCCTTTTTAAGCGTACATGAGATTTCCCCTATTATTTTTGTGACTTTTATTTGTTGTTGATCCTTTAGAAATTATTCAACGATTTTGGTGGTCCCTACTTTAGTAATTCTATTTCAATTAAATCAGGAGTTTTTTTGTGGCAAGTGAATATATTTTTTAACTTGTTTGTTTGTATTGAGATTATTTATAGTAAACCTGTAGATTCGATTTGCCACTTTTCGAGCAACTCGTCAGAAGAATGTTATCCATCATCCATATCATAGCTGATAGCTCATCTTTCATACCTTGCCCCGCTGAAAAGTTCAACCTACGGGAAGGTATAATGCATTATATTTCAACTGATTGAAGCATGTGGAAACGACCTTTATAAATAATTTGTTTTAACCCTCCTGTGAAGCCAGCGATGTTGACATTCAAATAGCATAGTACCAAATCTAATAAGTGAATATATGTGATCTGAATTGATATGGACTGTCAAATATCAGATCGTATTTTTGCATGGGGTTACAGTTCCGTAATCTAATATTCATTTGAAAATGATATCTGCAAGTCTAATTATCGAACCTAGTGAAATACAGTGTATAATAATGTATTTAATCATTATTTTTTGCCATTATCTGTTCATTTTAAAAAACGTAACATTAAAACTAGTGTTTATTAATTACATCGATGACATTCCATTTGGTTCTTAATATTTTCTTGTTGCAGTTCTCATTTTTCAAATACAAGCGAAAGAATCGGAGTAGACATTGTCTTCGAATACTTTTCACTTTGAAATATTACTTTTCTGCGTTGGCGTAAATCCGTCATTTTGTTGGGGGGGGGCGCACAAAGCCTTCAATATATGACTTTGTTACAGAAGAATTTTTTGATTCTTTTTTATCATTTAGTCGAGAGCCCGAGCACAGTAAAAGAACAAAAAATTTGAATATTTCTTGTAAAATATTTCAGTTGTGCTGGAATTTTCTGGAAATTTCATAGTACTTCTCCACTGTTTTTTGTATTCTTTTCCTTTTTTTCTTTCCTTTTCTTTCACAAGGGAGGAGTTGGTTCGAACCCCACAACCATGACTTACATTCTCTTCTGGGGTGATATTTTAAACCTAAATAAAAGCGAAAATATGGGTATTGGGTATCCAATAAAAATAAGCGTTTAAAGCTGAGATTACACCTACATGGGAACTTCATATCCGTTGAATTCCTTCCCTACTCTAATTAAAAATGTGAAAAGAAAACTAAAAAATTAAAAGTTAAATGCCAGTCTGTAGAAATCCGAAATTTTTCCATTTATTTTGAATTGCACAGATATACTTAAAATATTTTACCATGAAGAAGATTTTGACATCATCAAAATAGAGATATAATGGCGTACATGACATTTCTGCACATTTACAGCGTACAAAGAATTGTAAACGATAATGCCAGAAGAAAGATATATTTACAGCTGTATTTCGGAAGGGTACTGTACGTAATTTCGTGATAGGACAGGAAAACTTAAAATTGATTTTGTGATAGGACGGGAAAACTTTAAAAAAATGCATAGGGAATAAAAAAAACTACGATGTAAAAAAAAATCAATTGAACATTATTTTTAAATAATGAAGAAATTTAACATGACAAAATTGTTAATATTATATAACCTTATTTTAAATGTAATAGTTGAGCTATATAGCCTACTAAAAATTATAATTCAACGAACAGATAATACACTAATCTGACCGAAATTATGCTTGAAATTTATTGCAATGTTCACTGGAAAATATATTAAGGAAAAGACATACTACATAGTTATAAGGAGTTATTTTTTTAATGTATTAATGATGGAGTAATTCCAGTATTGCGCTGAATTTTCGTATGCCAAGTTTTCGTCGTGCTTAAATTTTGTGAGTTGAATGCTTGTGGGATGAATTTTAGAGTTGCGCCTCTGTTTGTTGATAAACATGATTTCATTCATGTTCACCTGGTTTTGGAGTTCGATACGTCTCTACCATTAGGAAAAACTAGTCCAAAAATTTCACATTATACAGTACATACACAACATGTGCAGCAGAGTGTTATTTTAAGCTAATAAGAAATTTTGACTCTAGTCCTAAGTAACTTTGAAAATCAAAAATGATGTATGTTAGTTTTTATTCAAGTTAAGCCAGATTTTCGAGCTAATTTAACCTATCATAATGAGCACATAGACTAGCTTGCACAAACCACGAATTCAGATTATAAATGATACAGATAATTTATGAAAAAGTTCCAATCTTTTTCGTAACTGCTGCAGAAAAAAGGAGAAGATGTGTGAAATTCTGCGGAACTTCGGCAAAAACGCCT
>JAQFYR010001234.1:0-10466 GCA_034694985.1 Campodea silvestrii
GGTTTTTAAGAGTTTTTCCGAAATATTTGTTCTTTCATTTTTTGTTTGTTTTCTGCATTCCTTACTTCTTTTTCCAATTCGGCAAGCGGGGAGTGACCGCCCCTAAGGGAGTGCATCGCGCTGGCCCCTGCTTGTTTTCAAATCAATTCCTTGGCAATTTCGGGGTGTGATTATCATTACAGAAATTCAAAAACCACCAGCAATAGCTGGTGAAACCGTTATTTTTTTTATCACAAGATGAAACCGGGTCAGTTCGGATCCCCGGATCAAACCGGGTCATCAAAAATACGTGACCTGTTCCATCACTGGCTCAGGGAGGTAGCTCCTAAAATTTCTGATAATAGAAAACAAATTCGATCTTGGCACTCGAGGCACATCCTTATTCGCGAGGTGTTAATTCAATCATGCATTTTAAATATTAATATTTACAATACACAACGAGATTCCAGAGTTGAGATTAATTACAAAATGAAAGCTCACTGTTCAGCTTTCTCCGAACACATTTATTCATCAAACTTTATCACAGAACAAGTTTCGAGCATCTAATAGCTTATCATCAGGTATTGAAACAACATATGCATATAATAATAATACAAATAGATTGATTTCAGCACACCTGATAATGGCCTAGTTGTTCGAAACTTGTGTTGTGATAAATTTGATGATTAAGAATATGTTAAGAGAATGCTGTGCAGTAACAAATGTTACATAACAGTGAACATCAAACTGTTGCTGATATCATTGAACTTACTTTTCGTGTTGGTCTACGTGATCGTCAACTATCTTCAGTGTCAGTTTGTTAGCCGGCATGGTTGAACATTGACCAGTATCAATTCTGATATAGATGTGGCGATTCAGATACGATATATAATTATACTTCCAAAGTATTTAAAATTTCCCATTGCCTTGACTAGTCTTTATTACTTTAACACTTACAACTTAGTGCTGTGTCAATTAAATGTAATCCATATATATATATTTTATAGTTGAAAATTATATATTACAATAAGTTCACTTTGCATTTTGTAGCAACAAATGCATTACTTTTTTTTATTGTTTCATTTTGATAAGGACTGAGATTGAGATATTTACTCCTGTATCATATGGCTATATCAACAAATATAAGGTTGGTTTTAGTGTATTACAGTAGGAAGTACGAGTAGTCAAAATTAAATAATTGAATGTATAATTATGTCTATGTTCTATGTATAAAATATATACATGTAGACGCAGTTTTCCAAAAATGTCATGCAGTATTGATGCATGTTAGAAATTTAGTATGATTTTATTAACACAGCATCATTAAGGCTGCGGAAGTTGTTTTTATTACAAATTCTCACCAAACAGCTCTGAAAAATATAAAATTAAATAAGCAATCTTCAGTTTCCTATTCGGTATTCGGCAAAATTACTATTCGAAAAACATTCGATATACGCGATTAATTGGTATTCATCGGTTTACTATTCAGTATTCGCCAATATGACAATTCGGCACACCTCTACTCTAGACAATTTTTGGTACTGGGGGACCACTTTGAACCAATTTATGATAATTATGATCTTCGTGATTGAGGACTATCGTATCGTGCACACCTCTCATTACCTCAAAATATACTCCATATATTATTGTCTCTGAAAAATTCCAAAGTTCTGCACCGTTATTCATATGGATTTCGACAATGCAAAACTGTTTCAAGATTAATAAAATAGTCTTTCAGGCTATCTCTGATTACTGCAAATCTAGAAATACTTTTTGCTATAGATTATATGAAAGCATGTAGTACCCTGCTGTAAAAGGTGCTTATTTTTAAATGTTGTATTTTTTGTTCTAAAACAATAAAGTTTAGATTAACCTTGGATAACCACTCTCGTATATAATTATGTATGCTGACTTCGGTCAGCTCGTCCTTGCTATAATTATCAATTTTAAGTGATGACCCGAATACAGCGAACAAAGCTGCTGCAATAAATATTCCCATCGCTGAATAATTTTTAGAATTTCCTTTTCCATTAGTTCTTAACTTATTTTTAATGTACTGCAATGATGTCTATAATTATTTTGTGTATATTTATTGCTTAATAACTGTGTATACGTTTCAAACTTTATCATTTTAAACACCGCATGTGAAAAGTGTGTTCTTCCTTAGAAGAGATTAAAGGACGACTTATTTTACAAATAATTTTCACTGCTAACTGCCTCTATCTATTTTCAAACCACAAATTCGACGTCGAGCGTGCTGACTTGATTGTAATTTACATAACTGTATTTATAAAAAATACATTACTTCTTGGCGTGAATTCACAATACAAATTGGGTTTTGAGCCAAAAATTGGTGATGGTGTAATTGCTCTGATGACGTTTCGCTCGCTGTAATGCTTATGTTATCAAACAGTTTGATTTGTAATTTGTATTCAGAGTATATATTTCGAATGCAACGTTTTGAATTAATGAATTTGGATATGTTAATTTATTTTGAAACACATGCAAAATCCTCTTGAATCGGCGCAAACAAGTACACCCATATACATTTTGCATCTGACAAGTATTGAAATACAAGTAATACTGATGTTAATTCGGCCAAAGGTATTTCACAATTTTCCGGTGGAATAAATGTTTTTGAAACCTTATTTGCGGAAATATAAAAAGCAGATGATACAACACTAGATGAGCTGATGGATCAATCAGTGAATATTAAACGACACTGAGAATAATATGCACTGATATGATGGTGAAAAATGTGTCTAATAACTTCCGTATTTAAATTACGTTTATTTTCATGAACAGGAAATAATTCAGAAGGAATAATTGGAATACTCCACAGAGGAATGCTTTTGTACAATATTGGATGTTCAAAAACATTCATCTGCTGTGTGCCTTCATCGATGGTGAGTCATGTATTGAAATTAGTGAATCCATAACCGGTTTATTTTTATAACCGGTTAACCGGTTGTACTAACCGGTTACTAACCGGTTACTATAATTATGTTTTTTTTTCTATTTTTTCGAAATTTTCACTTTGTTTCCAACCCGATATTGTTAGTTCTAGAAGACACAGAAACAGGTGGTATACGCCATTTTAAAGGGCGGAGAGAGACGAAAAAACGGTATATGTGACACAATATGATTCCACACAATAATAGGGACGTAAAAGGTGGCCGAAAACGTGCACTTCGTCCAATCTTACTGATCTGATCGTGGATATATGTACGTCGGCAAAAGCTGAAAGTGATAAACTTCAACTGACCAAATAATGTCAGTCAGCTCTTCTTTTTAAAAGTCAGATTCCATAAGTGCCTATCAGTTTCTTTAATGTATCATTTGAACTATCAATTTAGTCCAATATACGTGTAAAAGCCTCTATAACAGGGAAAAGTCGGAAAAATAATGTCGTTGACCGCGTACTTATTTTTCCGTTCTTGTAAATAACTCTTGACGTCATAATATCAAATATTTTACATTTTTGAAATCGTCGTTTCAAGACCTTTCGATTGATGTGTAATACTTACATCGAAATCTTAAAATTGAATAAGGAATACAGAAAAACGTGTTTTCTTAAAATAAAAATAAAAAAAACAGTTAACCGGTTACAGATTTCCAAACGGTTAATCGGTTTAATAACCGGTTAATAGGTGTATTCGCTATTACAGATGCAATTTGACATTATTTGATTCAATGAACAGTTCCCCAATTTAAGTGTTCGACGACTTTATATATCCACGATCGGAGAAATAAGATCGAACGAAGTGCATGTTATCGGTCAACTATTATGTCACCGATATTACATGGAACAATACTGTCTCACATAGCTAGGACCATTTTTTGTCTCCTTCCGCCCTTTATAACGGTGTATACCACAGGTTTCTGAATTCTAGAACTTCTAGAACTCAAAATATCGGGTTTGAATCCATAGTGAAAATTTCGGAAGGAAAACGTAATAATAACCAGTTTGCCTAATAGAGATGCCCGCGGTTGTAACCTTATAACCGACCGTATAAAGCTTGTCCGAAGAAATTACGGTTATTCGAAAAAAAAAAATTAAAATATTAATATCCGGCAATTTTGAAGATATTTCGATCAAGTAAAAATGAGATCTATAGAAAACATCAGATTTGTCTAAAAAAGCTTTGTTTCACAAAAATCAGTCCAGTAGAAAATCTTCTATGACGAAAAATCCTTAAAGTCGGCTATCCGGTCTATGACAAAATCCTTAAAATGGCGAAAACTGGTGTTTGTTGTTCTTGACCAAAGTTATATTATTGTTTAAGCAATGAATATTGTAAAACCACTTTAATAGTATTAGTGGTTTCGCCAGGTTAAGGATTTTATGTCATACACCGGATAGCCTATTTCAAGGGTTCTTTCGTCATAGACGAATTTCTACTGGACGGATTTCCATGCAACAAAGATTTTTAGACAAATCAGATATTTTCTATATATCATGTTTTTGTTTAGTCGAAATATCTTCAAAATTGAGCGAGATGTTAATAAAAATATTTTTTTCTAAAAAAAAAAACAAAAAAAAAAGCATCGGTCATTTGAATAAATTTATTACATTTCAAATGTTCTGTTTTGTGTTTTTGTTTTAGAAAAATCGTAACCTGTTAGGAATTCGGTTAAGCAGTTACCAAAAAAAATCCGATTATGTATTCCCTAAGCCCTGTTTTAGATGGTGTCCATAGATAGCGTTCTAATAATCTTTCTTTTTCCAATTGGCAGGAGTAAGTACCTTGTGTATTGGAATGGGTATCACATCAGCGAATCAACTTGGGAAGAAGAAGCAAATTTGTACAAATTGGTTCTTGAAAGTTACATGAACTCAGAAGTAACAAATGATGAAATTGAACATTACCGTGATTCATTTGTATTATCAGTGCGTGAAAAGCTTTCTGTACGTTCTCACAGAACGGAATTTTTTTAAAACTTGGTTACCGGGAACAGACCGAACATTTTGCACCCATGGTGAAATGGGAATAACATCGTAATTAATGGGGAATTTAGGGAAAACATTTCATTTATTTTATCATTGCTTAATTAAAAACCAATGAAGGTTTTTGAAGCATTTCCGGAATCCTTATGAGATAAGCTTTTCAAAAATGTATCATTTAACATTCTGGGTGACCTCGCTATATCAAACAATTACCGTAAATTTTTCCTAATTATTATAGAGCATCAGACATATGTACATTAAAAATACTTAAAAGTTTTTATGATAAACTTTGACTGCCGTATGTTATAATTTGTGTATATCTTGATGTTAAAAAACAGTGCTTATCATGCCATTCAAAATCTTGTTTGTGTTATGACATTCAAAAACTTCAAATGTATCACGACTTATGAAAATCCGTACGGTTTCACGATGTACAGAAATCTGCACTTATCATGATGTTCGAAAACTTGTGCATATCATCATGTTCGATCGGACGTCATGATACGTACATCATTTTCGTACATATATTCAGACATCCTGATACGTGGAAACGCACATCATAATATGCATGTCATGATACGTGTGATCGTACATCATAATACATACATACTTTTTGAATATTTAGCGCCATACTGCGTTGGTGTATCTGACATTGTGAGAGATGCAGGGTACTTTCATGAACAATGAAGTGCAATAATATAAATTTTAAAAAATGTCCTATATTTAGAGATGTGTAAATTTAGCATTTATTATATTGAATTTAGCATTAATGTTTTGAAGGTCACAAATTTGTTGATGGTAGCCTACCACCTTTATCATAATTTAGCAGATTATGTAGGGCTAGACTTTTAACAACTGATTAACGTGAAAATGCGCGAAATTAAAAAAAATTGCTTTTTGCATTTGTGAAATTTACACATCTCCACCTATATTATTTTTAAATTTTATAATTACAGACTGCTGAACATTTTGTGAGTTATTTTTCAAGTCCTGTTCGGGTGATTGATTTAATAATATTGTGATATAGACATAGTCTTTATTGGAAAAGTAGTTTTTATGATATTTGATATGCTCTGAAGTTTCTGTTAATTTTCATTTATATTTATCATAAATATATTTCTGTTTTTTTGACCTGTAGCCTAGATTTGTAGCTAAGTCTACAGTCATAGTTTTCAGTGTAAATATGTATGTTTTTTGTTTTGTTTCACATGAACTTAATTTTGTTATTCTGGTAAAAAAAAAAATATTTTTAGATTTTGCATTGTGTAGTGCTTTCTTGTTCAGAAATCTGTATACATTATAGTTCCAAGTATAAAATACTGAGACTGAAACTGTATTTCTATATTTTTATGATTCATGTAGTGCTTTACAATATAACAGTGTTATATATATGCAAAATTATAAAATGCTGTTGTTTGTGGAACCTAGGCAGCAAAAAGTGAGCATTGTCTTCATTGGCGATTTACTAAAAACTTGTGGTTTATTTTAGAAAAATTACACCAGGACTGTAACAAAACGTATAATAAAATATGTTCCATTATGTAAATATTAATAGCTTTTTTAAATTACTAATGCCACCTATTATATTGAAATAATGTAAGACTGTAGTTTGCATCATGTGTAGGTATGAGTCATAGCTGTTATTTTGATAATTGATTACCACATTTTTACCAGTCAATTGTGCAAGTATTACTGTCATTCATGTCAACGATTACTTTCCGAAAATAAGCTAACATTGATTTAATTTTGTGACATTCACCAAAATTGTTTTAGAAAACGATGTTTTTCCACAGATTTTAGTTCAAGGAGTACATAAGTTACACATTGTTTGGTTTATTTCTGACTAGTGCTTTTAGAGACTGTTGAGTATGCGGTACACTTCTTAGACTATTAGTTTTTCTGTTAAAATCTGTGGGAAAAACTATTTTTATGATGCTTTTGGTCTTTTACGCATAAATAAATCACTTTCAACAACAGTGAAAGTTTCGGAATGTACTCCATGTCCAACGATGTGTAGAGCTCTGACATATTTCTAGCGAGTTAAAAAAAATATTTTATTTAGTTTGACTGGCACCTGCTAATTTCTCGGTCACCTGATTACCTTCCTCTGCTTTTTTATGGGTTTGGTACCCATGTTCGAAATATCGCTAAGCATGCCTTAAACACAAAAAGAATTTAATGTAAATTGTTGACAACAAAGATTTCAGCTTTAAAATTAAGTTTTGGGCTACTTAATCCATTGGTTAGCTTTTATGAGGGGGTTAATGATAACAAACTCTCAACATAAAACAGTAATTTTATTTCCCAAAAATGGTGGTTGTCAATCATTTTATAATGAAAATTAATATAGAGGAAAAAGTGGCGCTTTTAAAGTTTGGGGTCTCATTAAAATTGAAATGACAATGAATCAATATTTTATCAGAATATTTTTATTCTAGAAAAAAAATACTTGACTAGCAGATCACTCTTCAAAATGAAAGAAACCTGTAACATGGTTTTCTAGTTTCTACATCCAATTTTCATATCGTAATGAAACATTCTGTGCAACAAAGGAGCCTGTGCCACCTATATTTTCTTAGCCTCAATCCAGCATGAAGAAACATTAGCACTGACATAGTCTGCCTACCGTGTACATGAGACTTCAACATATTATATAGGCATACAGTCTACATTGGTGTTTAAATTTGATTTGACGACTTTTATATATTTTATTTCAATAGGGCCTCAACATAAGAGGGCCACAGCTCGTGCACCCCTGTTAAATGCGACACTGGAAGAAAATTAGAAAGACAAAAAAGTTCTGAGCCCGATATCTGTAACGAATGAGTTAAAATATTTTGTTTTCCAGCAACTTTTATTACATAATTAGTTAATATTTTCAAATTTCTATTCTCGTACCATACCTGTACTCATGACTGGAAGAAGTAACCCTGATTATCGGGTACAATTTAATGCTGCCGGGAACAAAAAAAGTAGACTAAAATGGAGTAAAAACCAAATAAAACAAAACAAATAAATTGAATCGTTACCAACATAATTCTTTCGTTTACAAGTTAGACTTATTACACGTCATTTTTCTAGCATTTGCTTTTTATTTCGTTCAAATCAGGCTTTTTATTTCGTTCAAATCAGAAAAGAATAATTCTAAAATATGTCATGGATTTATTGGATTATTTTTAAAAAAGTCCAGAAATTGACCACCGTTATTGTGTCCACTATCCACGTACAAATCTCTGTGACATTCACTTAAGATTATAAAAATTGCACTTTCGGAAAAGGAAACTTTTAAATTCTAAAGAATTTCAAGATTCAGTCCATAGTTATATCGGAAATGAATAATTACCAGAAATATCGTGTTTAAGCTATAGCCTATGTACAGGAAAGTGAAAATTGAAATGTTCTACTGAAAATTTTTAACTTCCATAACTTTTGAACATATTGTCATAGATACATGAGTTACGCATCATTGTAATTCTGAGAAATGTGTACGTTAGTGCAAGAGTGATCTAACTGACATTTTTTTCGAGGTTGATTTGATGTGGTTTTTCGGATACCCCAAGCATTGCTGAAAGATATAAAATATATTTTATAGTTCTTGTGATGGGTATAACATTGCTCTAACATGTGAAATATATTTTATATGTTAGGGTGGTGCTTGGGGTGTCTGAAAGCCGTAGTGGCTCAATTTCGAAGAAATGTCAGTTAGATCACTCTTGCACTATGGTACACAAATAGACTTTCCAACGATATGTAACATCAAAGGGTTAATATGTTTTTCTTATTCGAGCAGGCAACATCAAAATGTTCAAAAAATTACTCAGCACTCAAAGTTGTCTGGATACATCCCTGTGCAATGTAGGAAAATAATTAAAATATCCCAACAAGAATGATAAATTATTTACTTTTCCTCCTATAATGTAGAAAACCTAGCAATGCACATTTGAAGCAAATTAAGGAATCAATTGAGTTCAGGAGAAGTTTCATTGTTTCAAAATTAATATATTGCTATATTACAGTCTGTTATCATTCAGTTTTATTTAGTGATCGGATGAATAGCGATTTTTACTATTCGAATATTCGTGGCGAGAACTATTCGAATATTCGCATTTCTTTTTTTTTTTTTAAATATTTTTATTCATATCTCATCCAATTTCGAAGATATTTCGATGAAACGAAAAGGCGACCTATAGAAAACATCTGATTTGTCTAAAAAACTTTGTTTCACAGAAATCCGTCAACTAGAAAATCGTCTATGACAAAAAAATAAGCTTTAAAGTCGGTTATCTGATCAATGACATAAAATCCATTACCTGGGGAAAATCGGTGTTTTTATTCTTGACTATTTTACTTTTAAGCAATGATAATATTCTAAAACCACTTAAAAGTAAAGGTTCTTTCCTGTTATCTGCCACCCATTCTTATATGGTATTTTTTTTATTTTTTTTAGTTGTATTTTGAGACTGTAGTGGCAGTTTTTGTATTTATTTTGAACTTATTTAAACTAACCTGACCTAAACCAAAATTCAAGGTTCGGTCAGGTTAAAACAGCTTTATTTTAACAAAAAATTAGCCTGATCCGTCATTCTACACAAGTGCCAAAAATATTGCACTCTTTGTTGAACAATATTGAATAGTGAGGAAATGGGGTTGCATAATAATATTGCCCGATCATAGCGATGGCGAAATTTTTTATACTTTTAGACGAAAATACGCAATTTTCATGCTACATTCAAGGAATTTTTGAGAAATAATTTTTCCTTTCATTTTCTCTTTTCCTTCTTATTTTTTTCTTTAAAAATTTCTCAAGGGCGCGGGGTTCAACCCTTAACCCCCCTTGCCTACGACACTGTTTCCTATTTTCGTGAAACTCCTGCCACCTCTAAAGGCATGTTTAGAAATAAGTAATCGGGCACAAACACATTATTAAAACAAACATACAAGCAATCTTACAAATTTACAGACAATAATTATCATGTTGTAATAAGACATGACTGTTTGCATTTTTATACGAAAAAACATAAGAAGCCTGATCTGTATAGTGAGTTTTATTTCTATAGTTACTGTAGTTTCGCACTTATCAAAGCTCAGCACAGACTCAAAGATCACAGATTCAAAAGGTGGCCCATGTGAATGTTAGAAAATATGAAATGTATTATCTTGTGTAGAAGTGGCATGCCGGCAAAGGAAATTATTAAATTTTAAAAACGGTGTAAGTGACTGTTATCTTTCATATTAAGTTTTATTTATACATTAAACAGCAGTGCATTTTCTTTCACAATAATTTGATAATGTGGGATCATTCTTCACAGAATCTGGTAAAAAGCTTTTTATTTCTGGTATTGGCAAACATGAACTTCTCTTTTGTAGGATGAAGACCACGAATTCAGTTTCTTCTGGACCGTTTGAGAACTTGTAGCACGCTGAGAGTACCACTAGATCATCAGTTGACACTAAACATTTGACAGTGAAGTCAGTCCAACTTTTCACTGTTGTATCTAAGAAACATGAAAATAATATATTAAAAATTTTAAATGCTGGT
>JAQFYR010001235.1:0-10465 GCA_034694985.1 Campodea silvestrii
GTTAGATTCTGTTACTGTTAGGAAGGAGACTCTCCATTTAGATTTTCAGAGTTTACAATAACGTTTGATTCGCCTTAAACAATATTTTCTGAAAATAATGTATTTTTTATTATTACAAATCAGTGTGCACACAAAAGGGTACTCCAATTTTCCGTTTCCGAGTCCTGAACATTTTTCAATTTGTTCCCGACTATAGAAGATATCTATATTTCTTTTAAAATTACCTGTCTCTTTCAGCCTTTCAAAAGAGACAAACTCATGACATATTCAATCATAAGAAATAAGCAATAATATCAATTTTGAAAAACATCCCCTTTTTATACGTACGATCTGACTCCATATTTCGATAAGTACCGGTACTATAATGTACCAAAAATGACCAGAGAGAGAAAAAAAATTCTTATCAAGACAACAAACGTGTTCTGCAATTGAATAAAAAAAAAAATCCGATCGTCCCTTCTGTCCAAAGCATACATGGATGATATTGAATTCGCAAATCCTCCCCTTCCTGCAGTAATTTTTCTGCAAGATTTCCAGTACCATCAGCAAGCATCACGTCCTTCTATACTGCATGTGAGTGACATGAGCAATAATGACCATTCACTTCAGTCTGTAACTGTATAAGCTCAGCACGTACCAACTTGTATCGAGATGTTCAAGAAGGATCGGGGGAATGCTTATTGACTCAAGTATTGCGATTGCTTATTGAAGCAAGTATGTTGATATATGTTTGCAGTTACACATTTTACTACTTGCCTGGTGAAAAAAAAGTTATTTCAATTTCAGTCGATTTTAATGTCGGTAGGCTAATTTACAATAATACACCGTTGAATGTTTTATAACAAAATTTCTTAAATAGATGAACTCACATACATGTCGGCTAGGATTCGAATGATTGTATCGGCTGCAACAAAATGTATCGGACTGTATTTGAATCGGTTAGATTCTCACGATCTGCAATACGGCAATTCGATCCGATTCTATATAATCTGTAATATCTAAAAGAATTTACAAGCATGCTTCGGTGGAACATAAACATTTTTAAAATGAAGGGCCTTTTTATCCACAATTAATAGAAGAAAACTGAGATACGTGTCTCGTGAATTTGAAATGGTTTATTGCATGACTTCTAAAAAGAGGAAGAAATCTGAAAAGCTCAATAGGGTCTACGTTGATAACATGACATTTTGCTTCTGTAAAATCCTAATCTCACCAACTAAAATAATGACAAGTTAGTACGGTGGTAATTACTGATTACAGCTTCAAACTGTAATTCCATTCCTCAACAGCTCAACTCACAGACAAGATTGCCATCTGTGTCAAATATATATATGTCATTACAATTTAATATTTTTGGAATACCAATGTCCAATAAGTCCTATTTGAACATATCGAAACCGAAGTTCTCTACCGAAACGTGGGAAAAAATGTAAATGAAATACATTCGTGCAAAAATATCAAACTCTTGTGAAACGTAACCTCAGATTTTCATTCCTTAGATTGCACCTTAGCGATTATGAAACGTTGCTTATTATATACTTTATCGTTAGAAAATACTCCAGCTCTTATAAATTAGTATCCTTGTAACATGCAACAATACACAACGGATAAAAAAGAGTCACGGGTAAACATGAACACTTTTATTTTCAGCAGCACCACCTGCTTTTGTCGAAATCAATAGCAACCAACGCGTCCTCAACAACACCATGAAAACACGAAATATGAACTAATAAACTCCATCATTACTTATAAACTGTTACTTGGGACATTTCGCTCTGACATTTCGCGTTAAAGTACAACCTAGCCAAGTAGTTAATTAAACCATCCATTACTCATACGTGCAAAATACTTTTGGCCATTTAGGTACTCATATATAACAAAGCTCCTATTGATGAAAGCTGTGAATAGCCTGCACCCACACATTTACGATCAAGCTTCTTGAACAAAAGCTGTTGCAAGTGTAAAAGCAAATACCCCCTTTTGAAAAGTGCTTCGTTCACGCCGTTTAATTTACTTTGTCTGAGAATGACAGTGCTGTGGGTGTCAAGCAATTAATAATTCAACAGCCCATCCCTAAGTAAGTGCTCTGATTTAAGTTGACCTTACGAGTTACAGCACAACCTACAGTGTGAAATATGTGAATTAATATGAATTAACACACAGGTAATAAATTCACGTTTTGTCGGAAGTTTGTCTGGATATTTATGAATGATTTTTGTACTAGTAAGTTTTCGTATTTTAAAACGTAATCCGGCGAACGTGTGATATTTATGTCAGGTCGGGTGGGCAGCCTTGCTGTTCAAGGCGAACTTGCGACAACAATCACTCATCGAGTGATAAGTTGTAAGTAGGCGACCATCTCTTATTTGGTACTAAGACACTTCCGTGATTTTATATTTCAACAAAATCTCAGCTAGGATTTTTTTTCATCCCTTTTTGTCTAATGTTTCAATGAGAGATGTATATCATCGGCGGTTTGTATTATGTGTATACTCCAATGCGTGAGAATTGAAGATGACTCCAAACTGATAGAGAGGTCGAGGTGGAAAAGGGATGTATCAACAGAGGATTCGTTTTCACACCTTCAAAACGAAGGGAAATCTTAATTCAAAGAATATTTTTGGTAGTAAGACAGGTTATCAATATTTTTGGATCGGAACATATGTTACCATATACAGAACTGGTGTACGCCAATTTTCCGAAGGTTTAAGTTTGTTACTGTTAATTTATACAGTGTTTGCGATAAAGTACGTTAGAAGAAGTTATTGTAGACCCTAAGTCAGTTTACAATACGATAGACTACTTATTTTGCTGCAAGAAACTTTCCAGATTTGATTCCAATTGTTAAGTGATGGCTTTTCTGATTGCGAATGTTAGCGAGGGTGACGATACTGACGAATAGTTCTGCCATGGCTTGTTCGACCATGGTTTTTGCTAACTTGAATAATAGTTTAATATACCGAAAATAATTAATCACAAGGCATCTATTTTGCAGATAGGCTATCCCGTGAAATACCTGGTACGACCATATTCTCCCCGATTCCCCGAATAATGTTAACTTTAACTCCATTATATTATGGGTCTGTCCGACTCCGACTACATCTCTCTAATCTCTCAACAATCGGAAACGATTTTCCAAATTATCTAAAATCAAGTTATCATTTATGATTAATATTATAGCCTACAGACCTAATAATTTTTTTAAGCATTCCTTATATATGTAAACGAAGCCTTCATATTAAATTTCGTTTAAAATACATCTATTTAAAAATTTAATTTCCAGGATTTCAGGTAGCGGTACTTCAATCAGTTTCGCAGTTCCAAGTTCTTCCATTAGCAAAAAATATATTAAATCAAGCATTTCTTAGCCGATTTTAAAATTCATTCTTAAGTTTCAGTAATCGACCACATCTACATAAAACAACTCTAATACAAAAGCCCTATTTGTTGTGTTCTAAAAACCTTGAAAACCAACATATTTATTTGTACGATAATACGATTGTATCACTACTGTACTCTCGTTTCACACTGAACTGAATATTTCATACGAAACCAAGAGGAATTTGAAGTTCAACAGAAATATGCATGAAAGCTGTTACCACTGACCTTCATTCCTTTTAATGAAGTATAAATAACACTGCTGTGTGTACAGAAATATTATCATATCATGCAAATAGATCATTAAAGTCACGGGCATGCATGGAGAAGGTATTTAAATCAACTAAAAAATAACAGAGAGTATAGGGTAGTTCTGTTATTAAACCGATTTTGAAACTGTAACTTGTAGATATCGTAAATTTGCAAAGTTGCAAACTGTACCTTTAACCTGCTGTGAATGAGGAAGTAACACAATAATATTTACGGTTCTACGGTATTCATGTATTTTTCTAAACATTTTAATCTAACTTCAGATTACCAAGGTTTCACTCGGAAGTGTTTTTGGCTTACTTTTAGGTCTACAACAGAGAACAGAGACATGACTGTTCTATGGTACCCAACAAAATAATACAAGATCAAAACATACAGAGGAAAAGTAATACGATTCTTGTTCTCAGCATTTGTTTCTGCTTTATAACAAACGAAGTACCGGTATGGAAATCATGTATGGTACCGACATTTTTATTATTATTATTAATAACTATAGTATTATTCTAATTTTAATTGAGCCATGAGAAAAATCTTTTATTGTCGTCAACTACTGATCATAAACTTTTCTAGCTTGCTACATTTAGTTTAATATTGCGTTGTAAGTCAACAACTGACGAAAGATACGAAAAATATCGAAAAGGCTGGACCAATAAGTACGGTGTCACACTATGTAATTTGTCACTGCGATTAAAAATCGCAGCGGTTTGCCTGCATGGTGATAACACATGGTTTTAAATGGGAGGTGTCACACTATGCGATTTAAAATCGCATAGCTTGACACGCAAACCAGAAAATCTGCGACTATAAAACGCATGTGTTTTTTAGTCACAGCGACAAAATCGCATAGTGTGGCACCGTACCAATGACGAACTACTATCATAACAATCGATCACCGCAGCTTGTCAAAATGTGCCTCTTTATCAACCCTGGACCCACTACATGAACAATTCAACTTTATAAATGTACAAACTCAGATCTTCACATGTACAACCAAATGAACACACAACTAAATTGAATACGGAACCATTCAATAAAATGAACCCTTTGAATGACTGAACACTGACAATACAATTCCTATACATATTGAACTGTTTTTTCCCTGCCTGTCCCCATCTCTGCCTGAGCCATTGTGGTTTTGGGGCCTTCTCTCGGAAGTGAACGTTCATACTTCCTTCCTCTCTTCACCCTTTCATATCCATCCCTTCCCTCAGCATCCATATGGAGGACCACAGGATGTACAGGGGATTATACACACCAGATGCACACCAACCACTTAATAAGGGGTTCCATCAGCACGCAGCAGAGGGAAAAAAAGATCACCGTTGAATATTTGCAAATGGATGAGAACGAGGAAAAAATGGAAATTTTTATATTAGTGAAGAATTAAGATTGTCTTTCAAATATTATCATATCTATTTGTACTTTTTTTCACAACTTCACTTTCATGGTGAATTTTTTGTTTATGTCTACGGTGTATATATTTGTTTGAACAAATGTTACGAGTATTCTGCAATGGATAATTTATTTCGACTGGACAACTACATACTGTAGTGCTGTTGTGCTCACGTTCAATAGTTTAAAAAATATATTTCATTTGATCACCCGCATTTATTTATCAATGAAATTTTAGGATCGATATTATACTTTTAAATTAAACTGGGTCAACGGGAAAACTAACAACAGTGAAATTTGAACCCATGAGCTTTCGTTTAGTCGATCTTCCTCTCTTATCAATGACCAGTTGATAACATGCCTTAAAAATTACAGTATTTACTAAGGAAAAAGACTTCGGGAATTAACTCGACTTCTCCTTTGGGTTCGTACTTATCTCAAAATTACAGTACCATACTCAGCTTTCCAATTCTCCCAAATTGAGTAAGAAACGGAAATAAAGATTTAAATAGACCTACAACAGTGCAGAACCACACAAAAATTTATATTATTCTCTGTATCGGCATTTCATACGTTTCTCAATGAGACTAGAAATTCCCAACAATATTTTAATACAATACCGTAGATTTTTTTCCATCGAGTACTAAAAATTTCGATAAAAATCCGAACTTAACGAAACATTTTTAACAGCAATACCTGAGATGACGATCTATAAAATCTACAAAATATCCTTCCTATCACCCAACGAAGGATAAAAAGTTTCTAAAAAAAAATCTGACCACCCAGCTTCCAGCAAACTCATGCATCTCATCCGAACACTTCTGCAGAACTCATGACTCCCAAAGAAACTTTCAACATCTGTAAAAACTCTCCTGAAAGAACCAAAGTTTCACCGAAAATCTATAACTTTTTTCTTTGGTAAATTCGTCTCGATCACTTCCCCACCCACTCGAAGGGGTTTTCGGGGGTGAGGAAGGAGAGATATCGACCAGCAAGGCAGGGGGTAGAGGAGCGGCGGTGCTGGTGGGGGTGAGTTCGACGACTCCCCGGAAGCAGCAGGACCATTACACCCACGCACAAATGTTTTTAAATACATGGATACAGGAACGAACTGTACAGGTAGAGAGCGGATTTGTGAAGATGTTGTGAGATTCGGCAGGGGAGATTGAAGAAAATTGTGTAATTTGAACGATGATATGTTGGTTTGTCTGCATGCATAAGATCGAATGTGCTTCCGCTTTCATTGTCACAAAGTTAATTACGAAAACATATTGCTAATTAAAGTACAGTAGAATACAATAAAGAGGTTAATAGGGCTTAAAATGTAATAGAATAAAAATAAATAATACAATGAAACAGAATAATGAATAATAAAATGCAGTAGTAAATTAAATAATAAAATGTAATGCAATAGAATAAATCATAAAATTCAATAGAATAAAATAAATCTTAAATGCAATAGAATAGAGGACAAATTCTGCTTTACTATATCTATAAGAATCTGTGTGGAAATCTCCAGGCTTACAACTTCGTACTACTTGACTTTTTCTCCTGGGTTTTGTAATTGGCCAAAGCAAGGTGAAACTCAATTTTAGGAAATTACGTTGAGGAGAAGGGTGGGGGAAGACATTGGAAGTTCGTTAAAAGACGTATAGGTACCGGTATAACGAGGAAGGTGGCGCTTGAAGGAATTCAAAAATGAAACAACAAACAAGCAACTTTTTCAAAATTTAAAAGTATTAATACAACTGCTGCCATATATTTATTTCAAATGTGAGAATATGATTTTAAAATACGTATATCTCACAAAAGAGAATATATAGCCTATAACAAAGAAAACTTAATATACCCCTCACCATAGAATAATTGAGTCGCAACAGGCAACACTAACAGTATTTATGGCACTTTGTAATGTAATTTTTAAACGAGTTAGTACAAAATTTCATTGCATAAAATGCGAAATAAAATTCTAAATAGAGATGTCATTTCCACGAAAAAGATATAAATAGAGTAAACCAATCGTGCTATATTAATCTACTTTATTAATATAACCCAATTACGCCTTCCCGATTTGCGCCTCAAGTCCTTCATGATATCACCCCCTGATTCTGATCAGATTTCCCTTTTTCGTAATCTAACCCTATTGAGTTGTAATTAAAAATCCCCATGCTGACAGCATTGACAACTAATATATGCTGCTGGACCAGCATAATAACCGATGCATTTTTCTCCCTGCTAATTGAATCTCATTTGCATTATTATTAACCAAGAACTAATTATAACAGCGCTGTTGACGTAATATACGGCAGTTTGTGGTACTACCAGCAATGACAGGGTAGGAATATTATATCGTTCTAGGAACAAATGTCCAATATCTTTGCGCTTAATCATTGCACCCTGCTGTGTGGCTGTCCTACTTATTGCAGTTTTAGCAAAAGACATTTTTCATTGCAGTGTTATTAGGTTGTAAACAATAGTATAAATACGTTCCCTGCTGTAATGTTTATTTGTTATAGAGGCTTTGTTGCGAGTATAAAATTTAATATAAGTAACACAAGGCCTAAACTTACGACAGATGAGTTTAGTTGGTACTCAAATAAAATTTACAGGTTTTAAAACAGCATTAGACAGCAAATAACATATTCTCAATTTTTTCCCACTGCTTCTCGTTTTTAAAAGAAAGCTGAAGATAGCTTGACACAATACTAGAACATTGGACGAAATAAATAGTTCGGAGCATACCGTATGGTTACTGGAGAACTCAATGAAAGAAACTAGAAAGTGGCTCGTTAAAACATAAAACGAAGAAGACGAAAATACTAGAAAATCTCGATTGAGTCACACAAAAGCTGTGTTTATTCATAACAACAACAAAACACACAGTAACGATATATAATTATCTAACAAATATTCTACCAAATGAACACGCGCATCTCAATACGCCAATTTTGCACAGAATCATTCAATGAAATGAACCCTCTGACCGAACATTGACAAAGCATTCATAAATTGAACTCTTTTTTATTATTATTCATAATAATTTTAAAAATAATTACAGTAAAAAAAAAAAATGTCCTCCCCTGAAGCATTGTGGACTCCGACTTCATACCGAAACCTTTGCAGTTTTTTTTAGTTCTATGGATGTCCATAATTTATCTATACATATTTTAAAATAACTTATCGTTGTAACATCGTCCTGCTTTAAACTATAACAGCGCAGTGTCACTTAAATATTTGGGTGAAAGTATTATTATTTTCTGTTTCATTTCCATGGTTAAGAAATATCTTCATATAAAATAATAATTCAACTTCATTTAATTCTTGTTGTCATTTATTTCTACTTCTCTGTGTAGCAACATTTATTAGCATTTTACTCATCCTTGTGTACGCATCCCACACAGACGAGCATTTAAAACTGTCGAAATTTCAATTTCAATTAGTGAACACAAAACATGATAAAATCCTCCAATCTGATATTCCTTATCCCAGTTTCCGACATACTCTATCACATTCCGAATTTCGCAACTTCATTTTTTCTCCGGATACAACAATTCCAATCGCTTTGTTGTACATGCTGTGGTTGTTGTAGCTCCTTAAACAGTACATTGTTTCGTAATCCTCATTGAGATGGCAGCCTGGGTGTCAAGCATCACCATCGCACATACAAAGAGAAAGTTTTATGGATCCCTATTTGATTGCATATTGTACATCAACTTTCACGATTACGATTTTTAATGGCTTTCCGTGGAACGAAATTTATGTTTGAGAGGCAGCCGGTTTGTGTCTTCTCAATTGCAGTCGAAGGAACATATGGTTCAACTATTAACCTTTACGTTAATAAATATTTAATATGGATGGAGGTAAAATGGTCGATGTTATCAGGAAAGTCAGGTCGGGGAAATGTACGTGAAGAATCGAAATACAGGTCTATACGAATGATTGACAGAAAAATTGGATGTGCACTATGAGAATCATACCTTATAAGTTTTTGTGGCACTTCATACCGTATAAGTTGAAATAAAATAAAAATTGACAGTGCTGCAGACGCTTTTAATGTATTTGGTATTTACTATTAATTTTCTGTGTGGATAATTAGATAGGCTATATTATCCTTAACAGAGAAATTTAAAATATCCTAGAACTATTCCTGATTCCAAAAGTTTTTTTTTTTTTTTTGCCTGTATAAGTGTGCGTTTCCATCAGTGGACAAATGAAAACATTCTAGCCTGAAATTCATCACCTGGAATAGCAGTTCTCAACCGTTCCAATGTCCGTCGCCTGTTTTTTCACCCACTTTTCAACCTAAATTCATCCAGTGGAAACGTGCACTACAGCGAATGACCAAAAGAAACCCAGGAAATTTGTTATGAAGCTCACATACGTTTAACATTTCCACAGCCGTCTCCCATAGCAAATGCACACAAAAGATTAATATGGATGTTTACTTTTTATTAAATTCATCCGTCCATGTGGTTTCTCGTCAAACAAAAACAAAGAAAAAAAACTCCACCTCTATAATATAACCGACCCCGCCAGTCGAAGTCAAAACCTTTCACAGGTGTCAGCACCATTCTCTAATTTTAATCGCTCAACTCACAGCTTTGTTGCCGTCAATTCAAAAGCTCCAAAATTGAAAAACCAGCCATTTTCCTTTTTGCCGCCAAACTTCAATGGAAGGACGGGAAAAAAGGCAATGGTTCCCTTTGATGCTGCGTAATGACAGATCTGTGTGCACATAGAACTACGGCAGCAGCAGCGACACCTCTGAATAACGCTGCTGCTTTAAAACAACAATGTAAGATGGCTCTATTATTGAACACAACAGGAAGCCTAGGGTAGGAGTAGAAAAAACATATGGAAATTGACTTGGCAGTAAAAGAGGACTTGAACGAAAGTAAAAGTACCTCAAAAGGAAAGAGAGGGAAAAAACCGACGCTACTTTTTATACGTGCATCAGTTAGTGATGCGGGCAATTTATGATTATCGTGTAATATCGTGGTAGAAAATTCCTGTATTCAGTATTCATGAACAGGATACAGTTTCGCTATCAGAGAAACGCCAGCATTTTACTGCATCTTTTATGTGGCATTATCTTGATTAATTACCTATGTCAAAAGTAGAAATACTGACAATACAAATACACATGTAGGCCGTATCTTTGCCCTTTATTTCGGTTATTGTGTTGTTATTGTAGCTATTTAGGTACCGGTATATGTAGTTTTCTAGTTCCATGAAAGGAATATTTGTATTTCGTCATCACCGTCCTTTGTGACGTCCAATGAAAATAATACCTTCCAAGCGTCCCAGACCTACAATATCATTCTGAATTTATTTCGGGTAATTTGCAAATTGATATATTTTTATCATTCAACTGCTTCTACTCAAATTACGAAGTAAGTTGCCTTCAAGGTCTTTCATATTCATA
>JAQFYR010001236.1:0-10465 GCA_034694985.1 Campodea silvestrii
CCTACCCACAGGGTACCCTACCCTTTGCAGGTCTCTATAGTTCTTAGGCGAGGTCAGGGATTTGATTAAGTTAGGCCTGGCTACATTAAATCAGGTCCGGCTGCAAGTTAGGCTAGTGTAATTTAATTTGATTCTGGTAATTTAATATTTTAACCAATTATTGACACCATGCTGTGGGATTCTATCAAAATATGTGTTGTAGCATTCAAGACGTAAAAAAATCAGTTATGTTACTCAGTTATTTACTAATAATTTGAAACTTTAGACGTCGGAACAAACCACGCACATGATTTTTTTTATTATTAATAAGTTGTGAATTTATAATTGTACGCAAATGTCTAATTTCCTAATCCCATTTGTGTGTGGAAATATCCCATCTAAATATGAGTGCTATGGACTTGCACAAATGGGCTATAGCCCTTTTTGTGGAAAAAGAAAAAAAAAGATGTTTCTGCATTCATTTATAAATGGACTTTGCTATTCTGTACTTTCAACATTAGCCTACTGTAATCTCGAAACCATGGCTTTTAGATTCGAATGATCCCAAGTCTGGTGATATATAAATTTACATCCTGGAGTAGAAGTGTCATTTCCGCATTTCTGTTGGTTTCAAACAAAGTGTAATCAGAAATTTGGTATGGCACTATATTTTGATATTTCCTGCTGCTGAAACAACAAAAAATGTTTTTAATAAGTTATTTTATTTTTGGTGGATAAGCTATCCTTCACACTTATGCTTCTTCAACATTCATTAATTTTGTGACACTTTTGATACAATGCGACTATTTCTTACTTTCCATCAACATAATTTTGGACTTGGTATGTCGGCATATTAATCAAGTATACTGAGTAAAATAATAATAACAGACAACAGTATAGAAACGGTAAACGCGTCATGTCATGCAGCGTTTTTTAATTTTGGCACAAACTTTCTTTTCTAGTACGCGTTGACTTTGCAACTGTACGATGATATTTCACAATGCAGGTATAACATAAATCCTATATAATATGCATCATGTCGGATATAAGAATATGACAAATATTTATGATTGCTGCGTCATCATGTTGTTATAGGCAATTGATTAGTAGGCATTTCCTCTAAGGAGCACAATAGAATGTGGTATCGGTATCTGACTTCCTGAATATAAAACAGCCTGTGTGCAGTTTTAGTTTTCTAAAATAATGCCAGTAAGCATAGTACACAAAAATCAGTGCATTTTGACGTGAAAAAAAAAAAAAAAAACTTTTGACCTATCTCAGAACTGGAGAAGCCAGAATAAATCAATTTTTAAAAATAAAAAATAAATGTGAACACTTTGGTCGTCATAGACACAACCGTCTATTATCAACATTTCATTTAATTACTTGTATATTTAAATTTCAACTATAAGACTGTCTTGAGAATCACCAGTATATTTTATCCGTACGTGTCTTTTACATTTTACACAACCCATAAATTTCAACTATTACAACATCTGCTAACTCATTAATAGTAACAATAAAACAACATAAAACTATATATGTTCTACAAGCAATAACAATATTCATCAAACTTATCCGTAAAAGGCATCAGTACGCTATGCAACGAACAGATCGTAAACATGAGTTCAGTTCCGCTCGAGAAATTTACCTAATAGAATATGAAAATAATTATCCATAAAAAAGTAGAAAAAAACTTCCACTATTTCACCAAAGCAGAAATTGAATACCTATGTACTCCACACTGCTGGTGGTCTGGAAAAATCCCTGTATCCTTTTAAAAAGTGCGTAATAACAATTTCCCCACACTCTTTTGATGCAAGTGGAATCTGCCGACAAAAGGATGATAGCACACTCTTCTCTAATTCAAGTAAAAGAAAAAAAACTACATTTATATATATAGGTATAAAATGCATTTTGATCTAAGTCTACAATAGCGGCATTTTCTTTGTAAAATTCGTAAAGTTTTATAGTGTAGATGAAGCAATCAGCTACCATCTTAGATGAATTGAGTCGTGAGCCTCAAGCAGGGTGCGAAAAATGATAGGAAGATCAGAAGGGAAGTTTTAATCTCTTATATAATTGATTCATTTATGTTGGAGCATAAGTTATTCATCCGATCATTCTTCTGATAATCTCTGATAGGATTGAAGCAGTTTGAACACGGCTACTTTTTTATGTTTTAAATTATTTGTTAGGATATTGAACGAAATTTCCTATTTCAAATATTTGATTGATATGATTGAATCAAATACATACTTATAATCATAATGCTTGTGTAGCAGGCACCCGAAAATTATTCTAGCTTCCTGCTGTAATCCGTATCTTTTAGGATTGAAAATTATTTCCGTTTTAGAAAAACTTGTGCTGTACTTTAATATAATGTCTAAAATCATCATTCAATATGAACTTACCAGATTTTCCTATCGTTTTATAAACATTCCGAAAATTACAAATACTTCTTCCGTTCCCTTTGACTTTTTTTTGTTTGAAATGAGTTGTTTTATTGCATCTCCTTTTCTTAAATTCGTACCCTGAAGAGGATTTGGTGGAGGGGGCATCCACAGAAGAGGAGAGAGAGTGTGTTTAAATGAGTTTTGTCGGTTATAAAATTCAAATGTGTTTGGGCAATTAATTTCTTTCTGAGATCCATCACGCCAGATTCCATAAAAACCTGTACCACAGTGAGGAACTTATGCTGTATGTTTTTACATTATTCTTGTACTTACAAACATATTACAATGTTTTCTTCGGTACAAGTTGAGAGTTTGGAATTTTCTACTATTCCAGAAGTGGCGTATTCCTTTCACACCTGCTTACCCATTAGTTTACATATTGCGCTTTTTATTTAGTTTCAGTCAGCCCTTTAGGGATGTAGAAACTATTAGCCGAAGAATCAAAACAACCGATTAGAAGAAATCAGTCTTTCAGATACATTTGGGCGTAGATCTTATATTTCGCTTACAAGTGCGAAATTTTGTACCATTTCTTGACTCTTTTTTTTTTATTTATTTAGACACAATATTTCTAATTATTTCTGTAGGTTAAATTCTTAGTGGGTAACAATTGGGTTTATTACCGTTTATATTTACTGTGATTGCGATTACATATATGTCATTTATCAATAAATCAGTTTATAAATAAATAATAAATTATAAAACAATAAGTTCGTAAGAACACCAAAGATTTGACTGTTACAGCTGGGAGTACTTGAATTTTCAAGGCAAATTTATTGACAAAATGAATCAATTTTAATGGAATCTGCATATGCATTGTTGAATCTTCCTAAAAACAGAAGTACTATTTTCTGTAACTCAGAATCAATCTTCAGTTATTCACTGATTTATAAAATACAATCCCTTTGAAGTTTCCGCATAAGCCGAATTTGAGCCTGTTCGATTCTTGCGTTCAACTTCCATTTGTAGTTTATTACCTTTGTGGTTGCCATTATCTCGTATAGAGCCGAGCCTTTCCTAATGGATTGACCATCAGAGTAATAAATCGCTTTAACAATTACGAGGAGTCCGTCGACTTAATCGACACAAAGCTAATGATCGCTTCAATCATTTGCCCATCATTCTAGTACGCAGTGTGGTGCATTTCCATCGAACTCTTTGAATATTTAAGGTGTTGAAAGTTTTTAATTTGTAAACAGAAATTTGAAGTTTGTGTTGTTGGATTTTCAGTGCTTTTACGGTGTCTGTGATAAAGACTGGTGTGCTGTGTTATTCTGTTTCTTTTTCGATATATTAGAATTTTGTTTGCTGTGTCTTGTTTACATAATACAGAACAATCCTACACTGTGATATGTATTATTATGGGCCTTATACTAGCAAGTAAGTAAGATTCATAGTTCTGCATGCATATAAGCCCATTCTAAGTTTTGAAGCAGTATCACAAAAATAGTGAAAACTTCACTTTTCTTCACAATACTTCTAGATCTAATATAATTAAATTTGTTAACTACTGTAAAAAAACATTGCCTTTTAATTTGCTTTCGGGGTAGTTTTAATATGGGAGCTTCCGGGGCTTTTTATGTAGCTACATACGAGAGTATTTTTTTAGTTCAATTTCAAACGTCCATATATTATTGCATTCTTTCATTGGAAGACATTAAATCCCTGTATAATATGTATACATCATTAATATTGAACTAAAATATGAAAATAAACTAGTTTCGCCCACTATAATTAAAATTTTGAAATATCTTCCTAATATACAACTGTCTCAAAACTGTTTTTTTTCTTTTTTGTTTCTCGTTAATAATTATAGTTAAACTTATTTGTTTGTTATAATTGTACATTGTTAAGCTAGCAAATCCTCTTCGTTTTGCAAATCTTAATTTGTTTTTCTAAAGTGACTGAAGTTAAGCAGCGCATGTGAGAAACCGCTATCATTTCACACCTACTTTAAATCAAATTTGCTTCTGGGCATAATTCATTTAACGGCATAGTTTAAAGGGAAAACTAAGGGAGATGAACTCTACTGGGAATAGAATTGTTTCCCGTTAGCGCGGAAAAACACCACAAAACGTCACATTAAGAAAAAGAAAAGAAAATCGCGAAATAATAAACGTGGTGTGATACTGTAAATAAGTCATGGTTTTTGAGTTCGAAAAAAAAATGTATAATTGTATCAAATGTTTTTAATAGGGGACTTTTTATATATATTTATGTCTCAAATCAATATCAATGCCGTTAGGCCGATTGACATTTTCCCAATAATAAATGGTAGGAATTTGTAAATTGTTACCCCTGCCTGACATAGCAGAATTTTGCTTCAACATATTTCATTACTGGTACTTGAAAAGTTCCCATATTCACGGTATTAAGGGCCATTTGGATGAGCTGATTTTTGGTCAGATTTCTGCGTAGAATTTTGCGTTCACATGAGCATATTTTTTCAGTGACCTGTTTCCAGTTGAAAACTGATGCAAATCAGCCCAGAAAAAAGCCGAGATGATCAGCCGTGGTTGTAATTTTTCAACTTTCGCCGACGGCTGATGATCTGGGCTTTTTTTCATCTCCCCATGTGAACGGAGTTGGCTTTTTCCACTTGATTACACAGAGGTCAACCACGGCTGAAATTTGTCCAGAAATCTGCCCAGAAAAGGCCCAGAAAAAAGCTCATGTGAACGCTACTTTACTGTACCTTTCACCTTCTTTCGATTTTATTTGTCGGAATTAATACTGATGTGTAAATCAGTACAATAGTAATTTTTCGGTTTAGTTACAAAATCTGAGTTTAAAAGGGCGCCGATGTGAAGTCTGATCACAATTTACATTACAATGAAAGCAGTACAATTTTGTGTACACATCATATTCGATATTTTGTATGACCAATAACAGCAATACCGAACAAAATATATTTCACATGTTACTTTAATGTCTGATGATCGAGCTGATGATGTAGTAATTTTTTTTTCTAATATTATAGACGGGGTAAAAAAAAGCCATAACAACACGAATTCCACTGGATCAAGTAAATCAAGTAATTTATTGCGTGATGGATTAATTTCGTTTTTGTGATTATAATGTATTTTGCAGAAGCAAATTTAATGTTAATAATTTTTGTAGGTAGTATTCAGCAGACCAGCGGTGTTCAAATATAGTAAATTTATTACAGTATTTATATTATTTTAAGACTGATTCATTGCGTCAAACATTATACAAGAAGCAATTATGTAATAAGTTTTAGGACACTGCAAAGAGTATATAAGTGCTGGTGTTTGTTATTCGATAAATCTTTACTATCGTTACATAAATTATGTTCCTGCTGCATCATTATTGCTTTTTGTCTGGAGATTCTGGATGGTGCCGTTAACAGTAATAACACTTATAAATGTTATAATTAACATTTCTAGACATGTGACATATATGGAATTTCCAGTAAGAAAGTGCAATTGAAAAAATATAATTATAGTCTATATACTTGACAATAAGTTTGATATAATAGGCTCTATAATTATTTCTTTGAAAAGAGTGAATTTTAAAATTAAAGAGCATGTGCTCACTCTTTTACGACATTGAAAAAGTAAATATTTTACAACTGTTTCTTGGGCCCCAACAGGGAATTTTCCTTTTAGAAAAATGAACAGGATAACCAGCATAATTATGACAGCAGTAAATATTTTATGATGCAATCTGTGTTATGATTTCTATTAAACGATAACGTACACCATCTTTGTGTAAATACATTTTTATATAATTGTGCTGGTTTTAAAAACAATCAAATGTTCTAATATATTTCAGAAAGCTTCTGCTATGAAGTATTTAAAACTGTTTATACTTGCTGCAATGACGTTAGTACTGAATGAATGAAAGTAGTTACATTTTGTGAAATTTTGAACCAAATATTGGACGGTTATCCGAATAATCCGATAAAATGGACTGAAGAAATGTATCAGATGATCAGGAATGTTTGTTATCACTCAATTACTGAACATCGTTTGGTATATCCTTTTATTATTCTTTCATCCGAAAGTTCACAGACTTGATACTATAATTAAATTTGTTAACTACTATAAATTTTTTTAATAAGTTAATAAACGGACTTCCGTTCAATGTTTTTAAAAAGAATTTTTACTGTATACGTCGTGCAAAAAATATTTTTGTCGCTATTTGATCTGGGTATATTCTATATGCGTTACTGAAGTGATCGGAAGTGGGGACAGCTATACTCTCAAATATTAAAAGTCAGTTGCAGTATTATTGTTGTCATATACACATATAAATGTTGCAGTTATTTTCTAGCAGAATGTAATAATCTTTTTCTCAGTGTTAAGTGAACAGTTATTCTGGTTGTAGTAATGGAAAATTACGAAATGGGGCTAGATTTAGACAATAAAACAGTGTATTAGTATAAATTAATCTAAGCATTATCATTGTCCCATTGAAAATATAACCTTGGCATTGTTATTACTGAAAAACAGACGAAACTTGCTTGAATTACTTTGTCCAGTATAACAAAATAATTTCCAGAAGCTAGTTCATAATTAGTAATAATATCAATATTTATGTGTGAGATTGGAACCATTGGATTAAATTAATCCGAATTAATTACACAATTGCTACACATTAAAAATATATGTGATGTACATAAGAACTATTACAATAATTTATTTGGAAACGAATTCTGCGTTTATATCACCAATCCCACGCATATACAACGTCAACCGTTCAATAATTTCCAGGATATAAATATGTGCAAATTATATTTTTAGTATTTAAAAGTAAATTTCACATAACAACAGCTGTACATTTTCGATTTCGTCAGGGGAAATATTCATATACCTTTTGTCACACTATTTTACGTTCCGTTTTGCGAGCAAAGCAGGCGGAGCTTGGGAGCGATTAGATGAGAATCCTCTAGCCAATAGATGCTACGTAGTGTTTGTAGTACAGCCCTTATTGGTGTGTTTCATTAATAGAAGACAAGGTTAGGAGAAGTGGAGACAATAGAACATCCGTATACAATTTTGTTCACTTGATAACGTTTCTAGAGTTTGTATAATGATGTACAATGTTGCCATTATGATAGTATTCAGGAGGATAAAGAGATAATGACGATATTCCTTAAAATAAACATGACTTATTCTTATACAAACGACTTATATAAGACACCTACTGAGATAATTATATTTGCTACTGCTTTTTGTTTTCTGAAGTAATTATTTCATTTTACAGACATTTTATTTTCTGTTGTTTATTAGTCCTGCATTTATATATTTGTTTGGAATAATAATTACATTCGTATATATCTATCGTATATAGCTCAACAGAACAACGTATGAAGTGCATAGAATATACTACATAAAGTGCTGCATAAAATATAGTATTATTTAAATTTAAATCTGTACTTTTATACCATGTTTAAAATATGCTATTCCTATTACCTTTGCAGCACAATATCTCAGCTTTATACAATGAGTCAATGACACTCTGCCGTTTGTTTGCTTGAATATATACATATAAATATTGAAATGAAGGTTTAAACAATATAAAAAGTTTCAGAAACAATCAAGCTATTTAAAATATATTTGAATAAATAACAGCAGAGTTGTTTGTATAATTCCGCTATATTTAAACTTATCAGTTCACATTATTTCGTAAAACGCTATTATTTATTATGCAGTTGTAGTTATTGCAAAACTATATCTAAATAATCATTGCTAGTAATTTATACTGAAATAATGTGAAAGTCTAAGTACACTTCGATTTTGCGCACGACAATCGTCAAATAGATTACGTATGCAATTATTTTTTCACCCAATATAAAAAAATATAAAATTCATGAATCCTATATTTAGCGTCGCAAAAATGATAAAAATCGAACAATAGGCGCGGGGAAAAAACTTTAGAGCAAAAATAAATCGAACGTTTGATCATCGCGTAAAACAAAACGGACAATGAAGAGTAAGCTTATACTTTTAATTCTATGTAGTTTATATATGTTAAAGGAGGGTAGTTTCTAGTTAATCCAACCTGATCAACCAAAACAACATGTATAAATTATGTCATTGATATAGCAGCACACAACCATTACGTGCAATTAAAAAATAAAATAAAATCTGTGCACTGAAAATAGATAAAAAAAAACAAAGAAAATTACATTATTGTATCATGGATAGACTATGACTTTTCAAGCATGTTAGGGGGGGGGGATGTCAAACGAAATATATACAAGAATGCAACATTTATGAAATGCACAAAAACTCCTCATATTTAAGTAAATATTTGGTCACCATTAGGGAAAAAATGAAGATGACAGTCCAAAGAGTACGGTCTGTACGGGCATTGGGCATATACAGATCTTAAACACCCGAGCGAATCGAGGGCAACGATTTTTTTAAGGGATTTCGCCAAATTTTTAAACATTTCCATGGTTTTCTTTCATTTTTTTTATACTTCTCTGATTACAGAGAAGTCCAGGGGGGTGGCTCAGTCCACCCTGCATTTTCGTAGGGGGTGCGCGGGGTCCACGACCCCCCCCCCGTACTCCGCACTTATGATTGTAATTAAATTAATATTTTGTGTTATTTTATTAATAAATTATCATAGTTTTCTTTCCTTTAAAAGATGCTGTATAATGTACAAATCAAGAAGGAAACATAATCACCACACTGTATAGATTAAAAATATTGCTAGATAATAGAAATAAATGTAGTGCGGAATTGTCAAAAGTTTAGTGTACCTGCAGTTCCTGGGCTACCCTATAACAAAGTGTAACTATTACAGATTATGAAAATTGGTTATATACGTTTCAGGAAGTATGTGGAAACGGACGCGTGGAAATGTCTTAGGATTATGTGCGGAAAAGGGTTGCAAAAATATTCACATGTGTGGAAATGTCTGTCTGATGCCTCGTTCAGACTAGGGCCTTTAAACCGTACCTTAAGTATCGCCTTACCTTAAGGTATGGTTTAAGGTCCTAGTCTGAACTTGACATGATTCCGGGAAAAAACAGATAAAAAATCAGTCGAATATGGGGAATGAAACTGGCATATACGTAGTGTCATTCCTCAATTCTGCTTGCAATCACTGTATCGTACGATAGCAGTAAATTTATATATACTCATACGCAGGCAACTCTTAGATAACATCAGAACATTGGAACGCATAATAACGAACGAATGTGTAATATTATGTTTGACAAAAGACCATTTTCTTGAAGGACAAGTCAGGTTTTCTCATAACCAATTTTCTAAATACACAAAGGGCGAGTTATTAAAGGAATTAAGCAATTTTCGTGTCTAAAGTGTAGCAAATTATTTAATCTGTTTGATGGATGTGAAATTATTTTGTTTAAATACATGTTTGTCAGAATAAATATCTTCATATGGTGAAGTAATCCAAAGAAAAGTGGAAAGTTGTAAAACTTGTAATCCTTCGGAATTTTTTCCGTACTTTTAATAAATTGAAGTGATCACAAACAAACAAAATTTTAAAAAAATCTTCAGAAAGTAGAAATCTTGCAAATTACGAATATATTTTTGTATTTCTAATTACTTTAATTTACAAGTACGGAAAAAAATCCCAAAAATTACAACGTTTCATTTTTCAGCGGATCACTTATCATATCGACATTTTGATTTTGATATATAAAATCCATTTAAACAAAATAATTTCAGATCCATCAAGTAGTTGAGATCATTTCTACATTTTAGGCACAAAAATGGTTAAATTCCGCTTATAAGTAGCCCAGCAATTGCTAGTTGAAAATGAGTTAGCTCTCATACTGTATATTTAAACTCTAAATAGATGAGGGGATTGAGGACTAAACTCATGTCTTGCTTTTCCTGTAACACGACTCAAATAATTATAGCTTAATTTCATGATTCCAGCAATGATCAGCCTAAAATATTATGATTAACATGCATAGGTATATTTTAACCTGATGTTGTACTACCACCTCAGTGTTGGTAGCCGAGCACTGTCATTATATGACGCGGAGGTTATCAGTGCTGACGGTTCCATATAGCTGCGGT
>JAQFYR010001237.1:0-10463 GCA_034694985.1 Campodea silvestrii
ATGTGGCTAACGTGATCATCTAATATGAGTTCGTCAATAAATGCATTGCATTCTTCAAGGGCTGGATGAAAACTTCCTGTGTCATCCAGCCATCCTTGGTGTTTGCCCTCTTCATACTAGCTGGAATCACTAACACACGAATTTTTAGCACACGCGTATATGCATATACCACAAAGGTTGTTCCTAGAGTATCATCTGCACAAATAGTCACCAACACAGTAACCTGTTCTTTCTCGTTTGATGTCAAGAGGTATTGTACGAGTTTTCCTTTTTGGCCTAAGAATTTCCCAGTTTTTCAAGCAAATATGAATCCGCTTTCGTCTGCGTTGTAAACTCTCGACGGATCCTGTCTTGAAGGAGTTTTGTATTGAGAAAAAATAATTATATCATTATGGCTTCATAACTATCATGATTTTTCTTAAATTAGGCCTTTAATCATTAGTGTCTCTGCTAGGCCTGCTGTAATAAATTGAGATTTTCTGACGTGAACTATTGTAAGACATTATTATTATTATTATTATAGTGTAATGAATTTATATTGAATTCTAACGTTGCTAGTTACTTTTATTAAGATTATTTGTAATTTGTAGCAACTAATTTTTGTTAATAAAATATTCTCTGATGACTTGTGATACCTTTTACAATTTTGTTGCTGTATAAATAATTTGAAAATTAATGCTTTCATTTTTTTGGTGAAACAGTTTTTTTGGAAAAGATATCTACTAAAAAGCGTCAATGCACATGATTGATATGAAACATATAAATAGTTATAAAATATATTACCAAACATTAATGAAAATGCAAAACAATCTCCTTTTTTTATTATTCCGATCATACCTGCACTTATTCTTGTTTCTGCCACTTTCAACCAACTCGGCCCACTGATCTGTGGAGTATACAGTCTCCAATGGCGCCTCTTTTATATTTATATGGTTTCAAAATCTCGATCACTTGGCAACATTGCGTGGCCTGGAACTGGAAATTTATGTTCTATTTCTTTCAACATTCCCTCTTCTACTGAGTAGTACTCAAGACTGATTATGATGTAATTCTTGTTTTGGCGAACACATAAATCTGTCAACAAAACGAGTTTCAGGATATTTTTTTTATTTTCGCAGAATTAATAAACATTAGCAAGCATGATGCTATTTCATCTACACCACGGGCTGCAACATCTTGGGTTCAAAGATACAACTACATTTATTATATGAATTCCACAGTTTTGCATAACTAACTTTTGTTTAAATAATATGTAGTGCAATGGTCCAAGAAGGAAGCATTCACCCTACATATGATAATAATTTAAGGGAAGTGAACTTGTTTGTAGACAAGGAAACACCAATGGTAATCACTATGTGTTCTTTACTTATTTTCTTTAGTAGTATACAAATAATAAAAAATACAGAATATAATATTGTTTAATAATATTTGGTTGATCCGGAAATGCTTAGTGAGGGGTGCGAAATGGATTGTGTTGTCCAATTTGGGGTGCTATGGTGCATTGTAGTGCTCTTGGGGAGGTGCAGAGCGTGAAGTTCCTACATGGATGGGGGTTTTTCTGCATCCGTGAATGGAGCATAGAGGAGTGGACCTGGTGGTTTTGGAATAGACTTCCTTTATTGGCTGTCATGAAGGTTTTGGGCTGGAGGGCCCAAAGGTCCAGATAAACGTGGCATCCTAGGAGGAGTTGACTCACTATGGGGGTTTATTCCATCATCCTTCTTTGGGGGTTCTTTTGGAAGGCTGGGGGTTTCTCTAGTGGAGGCCCTGGGGGTTTCTCGTATGAGAGAACCTGTTGTACTGGTCTTCCTCTCCCCACTCCTCACGATGAGTGATCCCTGGGCCTTAAATACCTTTCGCTCAGTACATTTGATTGGGGGTTGTATGGGGGTTTCCTTGCAGTAGTACCCACACATTCAAAGATGATAATAAAAAGTTATATTGCATAATTATCTAATGAAGCGTAAATCTCCTTCATTTTTGCTTTTTGGGTATCTTGTGTGTGTTATCAAACTTTGAGCTAAGGTGGCAGACTGCTAATTATCATCAAATAGACTTTGTAGGTTTGTCATCTCCTCATTACTTTTCACTACCAGTGGTTTTATTTTCAAACACTCACATGTATTGCACACATTAGATTTTGGAGATTTAAATGATAAATTAAACTTCAAATTTAAGGCATCTCTGTACTCTGTGAGGGATACTTCTTCTGTACGGGGAATGAATAACAAGCAACACATTTTTATACAGTTCAGAAGACGATGAATCACAGAGTAGGCCTTCTTTAAATTCTTCCATTAAAGTACCATAATTTGAATATGCGAAACAAAAGTCCCTCATTGTATTGTCTTATCAGTTATGGGAGAGGAAATTGGTCAGCATCATACACAAGGGCTAGAAATTAAAAAAAAATACGATTAAACCAAATTAAACAATAATTTTAAAAAAAATCGAAAGTAAACAAATCCCCAGAAACACAATTCCCCCCCTCCCCCCCCCCCCAAAAAAAATGAACGTAAACAAGTCGAGCAGTATTCTCCAGCCGGGTACATAATCTCTCGGTTAGTTCCATCTGTAAACACAGAATAAATGCCACTGCCTCCTTTCGTTTCAATAGATATAGCTGATCCACTCATCTCGTAAAAATTAAGAAAATCCAAATTTGTTCACACTGCGGTAGCATATTATAGTAAATAGAATAATTGCAAGACTTCTAAATTAAAACGACGATTAAATTAGGACTGAGGATCTCCCATATAATGGGTGGATGGTAAATCTCTTTTAATTTGGAACCAGAGGGATTCTATACCATTGGTGTTTTCAAGGTTACGCGGGTCAACGAACCCGAGAGTATGGTTAACTTTAGTGTGGCGGTAACCCAGAGTATGCAGGTGGTTATAGGAAGCAAAACAGTCAGTCAGAATGTGTGTTCCAGGAAGCACATGATTTTGTATAGCAGTTTCAATAGTTTGTCTTGTCTTGCAATGGTACAAAAAAAACGTGGTCTGTCTGACGGCAAATACCGCCGAGAATCCATTTTCTATGCCGCCATCTGACGTTACCATTCCCGTTTCTACGTGGTAAGTGCCCAAATAGACTCTCGTCTATTTCCACATCTGTACTTTCTCCACCAATGCGAGCAGGTTGATTTTGGACTATGTACTCTAAACAGATTTGGCGGAAAATATAAAGCCATTTATAAATAGTCTGGTGGCTAGTTGAAGTACCTTTGAAGTCTAATTCTCTTTTCAGTTGTTCGTATTTGGTTTCTTTCATGGAAAATTTCATCAAGAAAATTAAAAATCTGTCAAAGCCGAAATTTGAATTTAAAAAAAAATATATTTTGCTTCCATTTGTTCGTCGTCGGTTGCATGCTCTAGTCCTACATTCAAAGTATAATTTAGTTTTGTCAAGTAAAATTGGCGTCATAACAATATTGCAGGTCTCACAATTAGCAGATCTAAGCAACAGACCAGACCGACTTGCATCAAAAAAATTATAATTATGATAGGGTCTCTTAAAATATACATCCCTATATTTAGAAGGCACCATTTAGGTACTGTATCCATGTCGAACATACCAGTGATAGTAGCCATCTGAAACAATGAAAGTTATGTGTTTAATTGGAATGATATTTATTATACATTTCATATGCTGTAAAATAATTTACATTGTATTCAATGCATGAAAATTGTGACTACATGCATTGTGATGTGCAATCCAATAATTACATATTTATAAACAGGACTATAACTACATCAATACATTAATAGCTTACGGTTCATGTCATATGCTACAAATTCATCAAACTTACATTGCATTTAATAATATATTGAAAATGACAGGTAACGTAATAAAGTATAATAAAATGTGGAATATAAAAATAGACTACTATTAATGGCAAAATTATGCCCTGCAGTGACAATAATCATCATAATATTTCATGTGCATAGCATTCAAGTTTATGTGAAAGTATGTAACTCATCTGTTGATATCTTAACATTCAAAGCTACACAATCTAAAAATTACATAATGAAATACATGTATAAACTAGCATGTTATTTTGTTCTTGAACATTTTAGAATTTTTTTACTCAATTCATTCCATCAAACAAAAAGTTGAAAGAAAACAAGATGCAGGTTTGTATTTAAAATAGTACTACAAATAATTAAATTTATATTTTTATTTATAGCTTTTTATTGTTATTTCAGTAATGTTTCCTTATGTTTATACATACCGGTACAATAATAATTTTCATGAAATATTACACTGGATAAGCTATTGAAATAGCTTCTAAAAGTCCTAAGAAAATTTTTTTTGTTTGTTGCGGCGCATTTTCCTACGCCATACATACAATATAATAGGAGGTGTACCTTCCTTGTTACGATTAATATTACCTATATAATGAGTTAATGGTAAATTACGCTTCAATTGAAACCAGAACGACTCGATTAAATTTGTCGTCTCGCCTGTGAGGTAATCTTTATAACCGATTGCATGATTTACGGCAATGTGTGAGTAACCAAAGTTTTTTAAGTTATTATAACCTGCAAAAGCATCTGTTATGATTCGTGTACCTTTATCAATATGATTTTCTATTAAACTAATTAGGGTTGCAGCATCCCTCTTGTTATCTGGTATTATAGTAAAAAAAAACGTGCTTAAAAATCTTAATCGTCGACCAGTTCGAAATTGCATTGAAATCAAAATTTCCATGAAATGTTGATTCTAGATCCATTTCTGTAATGCAGAAAAGTGGAATAAACTTGAAACAATTCTGATTCTGTTGTTTGTTACACAATACAATTATCCCTAAAATCAAAATCCACCAATATATCATGAGAATTAATTATTTTATTGACATTAAATGAAGCTGCATAATATATCAATATAGTTACATAAACTATGCATAACTTTAAAGAAATCGCTTGTGTTAATCACATAAAAACATTGCATTTAGCTTCCAGACTCCACTAATTTGTCAAATTATGATTAAAAAAAGTAGTAATATTTATATAATGCCCTCTTTAATTTACTATTATAGATATATGAAGTTATTTGAAAATAAAAATTATTACAGCATTTCTACAAAATTTTCATTATGTCTTTTAGGCACATTTTACCTTCTCTAAGCTGATTATCCCATCAGTTCTACTCATTATCAACATCAAAACCAAAATTATCTGTTTTTCTAATTTTTTCAACTGTCGAGTGGTCATGATTTATATCACATTTGTCCCCCAAAGTGGCCTTACATTTCTTAAAAAAATTATTAACAAACCTTTTTAATTTACTATGATCAAATTCCATTTTTATTATTTAACAGTGTTTCTAAACTTGTAAATTTTATTGTCAGTTCATTATTTATATTGTGTGCAGCAGTTAATAACTGATTCATTGTGCCGTCAAACAAAGTTTCGAATTACATGCTGTTTTTGTACTACATGCTGTTTCACAAATTTCAGGCAGCTTAATTTTGAAAACATTAAATTTAAAATTTGCCCCTTTCAGAGCAACCTCAATGGTTTTTTTGGCATCTGGAATTGTTTTTCCCAATTCGAAACTGATGCTACTGAGTGTGGTAAACAAATCTTCAAATTGCTGCATGCTTCTCAAAGTTAAATAGGAAACAATTACCTGTGCAGTAAATGTTGCTTAATGGAATTAATTGAGTCTTCAATACAATAGTACTGTCTGCAGAGAGAAAAACAAGAATGAAAAAAACTTATTAGAATGAACTAATCATTGCAACAGCATCTGTAAAAGATACACTGTATTTTATTTCAATTGCTGCTGTTATAAAAGACAAAATATTTTGCAAGTTAATTTCCAAATGTAAGTTTTTCAAACGTTTTACAACGTGATCATAAGCAAATCGTCTTTTAAATTCAGTAGTAATATATTTGGCACATATTGTATTATTTGTACGATTTATCAAACTCTTAGTAACATGTTTAACGTCATTAGCAATTAATCTTCTATTTTTTAATATTTTTTTAACCTTATTTTTTACTATAAGTGGCTTCTTTTTTACTGATCTGTCAATTGTGTAATTTCCGAACGGAGTTGTCATAAATATTGAATTATTAGAATTTTGCAAAATATTTTGTTGCAAATTATTTTGCGTAATATCATTATGAACATTGTGATAAGCTGTATAAACTGAACCACCTAATACGCCTAATAATGTCACTCCACCGAACCCATATAAGTAAGGTTTCGGAATTCGACTGATAAAATGTGGTACATTTCTTAATACATTCGAAAAAGTTCCTCTAGTCGTGTTAAATGTATCATCTGGTGCAAAAGGGTTAGTCATATCGAACAGATCAGTTTCCGATTCCGAATCTGTTAATGAATCTACGAGGGGGTTACTAAGTTCCATGGTTGTTGATAAATCTGGTGCTATTTCTGTCATCTCAATGAGATCGGCGCCAACTGTTTCCATAGTTGTTCACGAACTCTCCAGTCCAGCAGAAATATCTAAAGTTGAGGTTTCGGCAAGTGCATCGACCGTTGATTCTACTGCAGCAATGACAGCTGCACCCTCTTCGACAACTTCTACTCTTGCAGCGGCCGCTACTGAAGCCATAGCTAAGTATTCGCTTCAATCCTCAGTAAACTACATTTTACAAAAAGGAAAAAAAAACGATTTCATACAGCAGAAATATTTTTTTAAAAAAATCTGAATTTTTATTGAGAAGTAAACGAAATCATACTGAATACATTTTCACATGTTATATTGCTGAATATTTTTAGAGCGAATTATGATTTTTTTTTTAAAAAATTAAACATTGCTTTTTCAAGTAGTTAAAAATTGAGCCTACAAAATTTGAAAGAGAAATGCCACTACAAATACTCATTCTACATAATTCTGTAATCTGCTGTGAAACCATTAAAAGAACAATAAATTGCCTAAATTTATGTTTATATTATGATAGAATATTTCTCTGCTATAAATCCCTTATTTTATTTTCATGATTGATTATTGCAGTAAAGTAAATCTATTTATACAAAAAGGTACTTGTTAACAGGCGCTTATTGTAGGAGGAAGGGCGAGAATAAATAGAGAAGTCTATAATTTCATAAAACCTCAAGCGAAGTGAGGGTGAAAAATTGTACGTTTATAAATGTTAATTGTATTATTGCACATAATTTTAAATATTTAAACTTGGTATCACACTACCCATGGTACTTTTTTTTATTAATTTGTGAATTTATATACACTATTGGAGGAATATAGGTTTCAGCAGACAGGTGTTTTACCACCCTTTAGACCTTCAGGGGAGTAATGTCAGTTATATATCAAATAAATGGGTATATGAAGTTTATTGAAGTAAAGAGACCGAAGTCATGGGTTAAACCACCCATAGGCACTACTTTTATTATTAATATTACTACTGAATATTTAAGTACTACCCATACCCATCATCGGCATTAATGTTACCATGTTTTAATTTTTAAAATACATGAAACTTAGAATTTCCTTTTCTGCAGAATAAATGAAAGTCAAACGAGATTTGTTTTACACATCAATAAATTTTTATTAAACAAGTTTGTTTGCGAATGTTAAACATCGTTTAGTCAATTTTCTAATTGACTTAAGTGCGAACACTTTCGTGTCCAAAATGGACAAAGTATTTATACAATTATTATATTCGATGTTAAAAATCCAAAAAAACGCGAAGTAGAGAAAAGAGGATTTGGTTGCCTCTTTGTTTTGTGATGTAAAGTTGCTTTAAGTGTAATAATTGATATTTATTGCCACCATCTTGTGTATATCGAATTTGTGCATAAGACATGATTTTGAAGCTACTTGCTCTTCAAAAGAACTTAAGTTCCTCTCGTTAAATCTAAAAAAAAAAAACGAAACAAAAAAACAAATAAATTTACAAATTATCTCTACTTATGCACGCGATCGGCAAGTAGCTCCTCTTCATCATCTGTTTCTTCGTTTTCTACTGGATTAATTTGTGCTGCATCTGCTCCTTCCTCGGCGACCACTAATGTTTGATTTTCTTCATCAACTTCCTCACTTCCTGGTAAAATGTTTCTTCTTCGCCCCCACCAGGGATATTGTTTTCTTGGATTACGTCGTTTCCTTCTTGATCCTTAGGCGGAATGTTTATTTGTTGAACATCATTGATGATATCTTGAGGAGGATGTTGTCTAGTTTCCTGTTGAAATAAAAGGAACTGGTTGAGAAGCAGTGCTTACACTTTACAGAAACAAAAGCAACACAAAGCAAGTATGAAATGCCACTGTAGAAATTCAGCGTGATTATTTTGCAGAAGGTGTAATTTAAGCAAGTACCCCAAGAAAATAAATTTATAAAAGCTTCTCACAATTGTAAATAACTGCAGAACTAATACAATAATAATTCAACAATAAATTAGTTTTCTGAAAGAACTTTTTTATATTCAAATGATGATAGCTGATATATGACGCTTTAAATTTCATGCACATATTTTTATATCCAATAACTTGACTCCTCTGTTAATTCAGTTATACAGTATAATTATATGTTCAAAACGGAAAACTATGCTTCTGAGTTCTGACAGTAGGCTGTGATTTCCTCCTGGGTAGGTTCTCGCCCTTCCTCAAGTTGAAATTTCAACTGACATGTCACAACATTAATCATTAAATTTTTACGTGAAAGAAAATATGAGTTCCCTAAGAAGGGCCTATTTTCATTATTTTGGTTGGCCCCAGGATATGAATTCCCTAAGATGGGCCAAGCTGCATTATTTTGGTTGGCCCGAGCATTCCAAATTTACATTGGCCCTTTGTTGGGGAATCGTTGGATTGCCAATCAACTGTTCCCCAACTATGCCAACCCTTTGCCATCATTGGGCCAACGGTTCATGTTATATGGGCAAGCTCATAGTATAGAAGTAAATAAAAAGGATTAGTATTATATTAATTATGGTCGTTTTTAATTTTCATCCTATTTTACCAAAGTCACAACTGCAGGTGTTAATTTTGACTGAAACATCGAAATTCTCACTTGTGATTTCAACCGAAATACTGTGATGATGAATAAATTATTTTGGTGTTAAATCTATTTCATTTAGAAAATGTTTGCAAAAATATAGAATATTTAGAGGTATAAAAGGGAAGAATCAGAAACGTTACGGAATACCGGCGCAGTGCTGCCGTTTTCAGGGTAATTACCTTTTTCTAGGGTAATTTGGGAACTTCAGGGTAATGTTTAGGGTAGCCATTTTTCTGGGGTAATTTAGGGTAAATGAGCAAGTTCATTAACATTGTTGAATTTACTGTGTTTATTTGAAGTTTCAAAGTAATAGTACACTGTATGCTTGCTGTTGCCTATGTACACCTCTCTAATAAAACCATATCGGTATCCCCGTGATTTCTCTAAGAATATACAATAAAGCAATGTTGCAACATGAAATTAGTCTTATTTCCGATCATAACATAACATAATCCTTTATTATTCATTCACGGTATACAAGCAAATGCGTACAGTAGTCCGTACAGTCTCTGGGAAATAGTATTGTGTTAACACTAGAAAACTCCCAGAGAGAAAATAATATACATATATTTCATATTACATTGAAAATAATTAAAATTTAGATCTGATTGCAGAATTCAGGTAAAACTATAGATATAAAAAGTTTTAAATCACTGTAAACTGTGAAATACATATACTGTTATACAGTGCTCTTTTTGTGACGGTACTCAACGGTACGCAGTACCGGCACCTCTTTTAAGCAAATGATAAAATAGCTGAATACTTAGATTTCATTTCATTTTCTGAACCAATTAGTGTTATTCTAATAGCTCAGTACCGGCGCCTCCGTCTTTACAAAGAGAGCACTGCTGTTATACAATTGTCACTTGCCAGTGATTATAATAATTATTACGTCATTAATACAATATAAACAGCTCAAATATGATTGGCAATCAGGTTTATTAAAATGAATTTCGCGTTTTCAAGATCAAAAATTGTAAAAAAAATGTATACAATTCAGAGTGCAAATATGAGTAAAAGGTCCGAAACAGATAATATGTACAATTTAGTATGCGCAATCGCTGAAATGTGAGGCTACGAGTAACGGCCATTTTCTACAAGCAAAATTGCAAATGTTCCTGAAAAAGAACAAGTACTTGCAATTTTCATCATTTTTTTGCGGTCAACAACGTCAACATGATGTTAAATCGATTGTTTTTCGATGTCGAAATCGACTTTTACTGATTCCAAATATCGTCCAATTCTATCCACTATTGCATTGTTTTGTTTTTCAGAATTTAATTTTTTTTTTAATTTGAACTCACGAGGGAAGTATCTCAGGTGTTCAGTCGATAAATTAATTTTGAGAATTGGAACTTGTAGAGACTACCTTCCTGACCAACGTCTCATTAATCATTCTTCTGCAAAAAAATCTTTAAGGGAGAAAAATGGATTTGAAGATGAACAGTCGAAATTGACTACAAAGGGG